>VDFB02322921.1:0-86375 GCA_007258455.2 Sequoia sempervirens
TTATTTGGTATTCATTCAACAATTTTATACTTATGTCTTTTGGTGATTTGTTGTGGAGAGAAGAAGTGCTAGGGTTTCTACATAATTTGATCATTGAGAATGAATACTCTCTTTGATGTCTGCATTCCTGATGTTGTGAAATATCTTCTGAAGGATTTCCTAACTATTGGATTCATCTAGAGGTCAAGTTTGAGCTTAATGGTGAAAGATTATACAAGTTTTTAAGTAGACTAGAAGAATTTATGAAGTATTTGTCAAGGGTTTGAGTGAAAGAATATAGATTCATTGAAAAGATAGGCTTGCACACTTAATTAATTTCTTGCATTCATTCTACATTTTCACATGGAGTTTGCACAGGCTGTACCTTTCTTTCAGCAGTAGGTCATACAACCATTCTTGGCTGGGCATGTGAACTAAGGAGTGAAGCGATTTATTTTTTAGAGAATAGAAGCATCAAAAAAAAATGTTTTTGGTTGAAGCTATGACCACCAAAAAATTCTGCCTTTTCCTTGCTTGATTTGGAATAATTATGATAAATTGGACTTAATATAACCTTAATCTAGTGGTGTGATGTGTTTTACACATCCACATTAGGTCTTCACCCCTTTTAAAGACAAATAAACCTAACCCTATCCTAATTTAATATTGTAAAATATATTTATTTACACTTTCATATTAAATTCATGAGGCTTGTAAATCAAGTGGACCTAACCTAGTGTTTTAATGTGTTCTACACATTCACATGGGATTTAGGGTCCTTCTAAGCTAAATAGACCTAATTTTGCCTTAATTTAGTGTTGTAAAGTGTATTTATTTACACTTTCACACTGGATTTTGGGCCCTCTTGTTTTTATAACCTTAATATCATCATTAATAGGCCCCTATGACCCCATATTGTGTATCCCAAGGCATATTTTGATCAAAGACCTCACAAAATCAACATATAAATCTAATTTCTTCACTCCTCGACATCGACTAGCAAAATAGCCCTTATGGAACCCATTTGCCACCTTGGGTTAATGAGTCCCATCAAAAAATTAGAATCATCGACCCAAGATGGTTATCTAAGGTCCATTGAAACAATTTTTCCAAGGCTTTTGAGAGGAAAAGTGGGTTTTAATTCAAATTTCTTCAATGTTTGCCTTGGAGATCAAATTAAGCGATCATGTGAGTGGATTTCCTATATAAGAAAGCCTTCAAATCCTAATTTCACATAACAAATAACAAGTATCATAAGTTCAAGTCATGAATTCAAGCAAGTAAGAGTTAAGCACTCTAAGTCTTCACAAGGTCATCAAGATAACATTCAAGATCAATTTTAAGGCATTCGAGAGAAATATTCTTCATCAACTATTGTAGAAATTCAAGATCCATCATCATGGCAAGGTTCTAATTACATTACTTCATGTCCATTCTTCATTATCTTATTTCATGATTTTGGTTTAATTACCTAAAATGGGTTTGACCAAGGAAAACCACTATTCCCTAAAAATCAACATTTTCTCTCTTTGTGTGATTGCAAATCTAGGTGCTTTGAAGGCTTAGAGATCACTGAAGATTAGGTTTTAAACTTGTTGGAGTTTTCTCCCTATTGGAAAGGTCAAAATATTCACAAAAAGGTACTTACAATCCTGAAAATCGGGGTTTCAGATCCGAACACTTGGAGGTACATAAAGAGTAGACTGAGAGGTGTAGATCAGAACTTTGAATTTCTAGAAAAGCCAAACTGGACTCATTCACAACAAGTGGCGAATGAGTCCCATTTTTGGTCAATTTTGAGATTTTGACATTTTTGAATACACTTTTTTGAGAAACTTGTTCCTGTGCAAAAACCCCAATCTAGGATTGATTTTCCCAGATTGGTGAATGAGTCCTAGTGAGCCAAAATTTTAGAATGAGTCTATTAATCTTAATACAATAACCTAAAAATTCAAAGAAAATGCGAGAAAAAGAAATTGTTGATGCCGAAAAATGCCAAGCAATAGTTTTATGGGAAACTCAATTAATGGGGGCACCAATTGCCCTAAACTGAGTGACCTCTGAGTTTTTAAAGAAGCTAGTTTCTTTTGTATTTGGGGGTTTGGAATGGGCAAGGGGAGCAAGTATATTAAATAAAGATCTAACTTAGGCAATGTACCAAGATGTAGGTGTGGGCATGGTAAATCTACCTTTTAGATGGAATTTAAGGGACTGATCAACAATCTGTATGTCCAAATATAATAGAGAGAACAAATGAAAAGCCTAAGAAGTTCATTAAATAACATAAAATAACCTCCATACACATTTATTGAAAAGAAGAGTTCAAGACATGGTTTGAATCAACAAAATTATATTGAAATTATAAAAGTTCTACAAATAAAATACTTAATACAATAAAAACATAGTATAATGTTTTGTCAATTAGCCAAGAAATAGAAAGGTCGAACAACAATGGCATAGTCTATGAATCTTAATACAATAACCTAAAACAAATACAAAGGCATGGTGTCTTTTCATATTTTTTGTGTATTCTCTGAATTTGGAAACTGGACCCATTTTTGGGGGGGTGAAGTAGTTTATATAGAGAAGCATCCCACTGCCTAATAGCCAGCAACATAAAAGATTCCATGACATTAGCACTGGTTTCCATCGCGATGATTCCCCATGGTCATTGCAATAGAAAATATTCTAAAGTATGGAATCCAATCACCTTCAAACCAAATGCATCCCCTATGAATGATGGTTGTGGTCCCAATGTGGAAGTAGAAAAATCCCTGTGCAGACATGTGTCGGTGGCCCACAAAGTTGGTTAGGACATTTGGCTAAAGGGCGGGACTCATTGCTCATTCCTCCCTTCCTTGTGATGAAACTCCCCATGGACAAGACACATGGAAGAGTCTTCATCCTGAGCATTGACTATGGGATCTGCCAAAAGGTGCTCTTAGAATGACGCTATGTGGCTTGTGGGTAGAGCTCTATAGAGAAGCAAAGGGGAGTGGTTTCATAAAGGCTTGTGCTACTAACACATGGAGGCACAATGGGGATCAATAGATAAACAAGGGAAGAAGTATTTGCAAGGAGTGCACAGTGGACACATGGAGCAAGTGGGCAAGGTTCTTCAAAAGGGGGCCAAAGAAATCCAAAAATATGAGGCATGGGTCAGGGTTCAGCAAAACAATGTTATCAACCCAAAGGGAGCTCAAGGAATTTTCAATCCATAGCTTTTGGTGACTACTAAGGTTATTTCACCTACGAAATGGGAACCTAAAATTTTTGGTTCGAGGACCAAAACCTTATCCATTGAGCAACAGAGCTGGAGCTTCAAGAGTATGGTCTACAGAGGTAGCTAGTCAGTCTCAGATGGTATCAATATAGCACATAGATTCTCTTGCGCTTCATCTAGATTGATCACCTATTTGAAGGGAAGCTTCATGGATATCCTGGTCCCAAACTCAAGCTCAAAGAGTAGTAGTGCTATATGGTGGATGACACCTTCAATCTCCTCAATAGTAGGGGGTTGACTGTTCAAATTCTAAAAGGTGAACAAATCCTAGAATGCTTCTCCCCAATTTTTGCTACGATGTGCTCTAGTATGGCCACTGAATCATTAGAAAGAAATGGGGAAGGAAATCCAATCTAAGTGAGTTGGGATAATTTCACCCACATATTGTTCATATTCTGACCCAGTGTTGCCAAGCAATCGCTAGCATGGAGGATGGCCGCGTGGTAACAAATGAATTATTTTGCTATCTTGGCAACTGACCTTCAGTCTTCAATCTCTTCATTCACCAAGTCCTCATTTTCCACCATGTATAGCTTGTATAGCAACTTTCCCACCTCAGGAACCTTCTCTGCTATGAACTGTGGGAATTTCTCTATTGTTCCATGAACCTCTCTGCTCAAATCTTCTACTTCAACCATGAATTGTAGTGTTAGCTAAAGAGTCAGATAGAAAGTCTTGAATTGTTCCTAGTAGGAAATTTATAGCTGCTAGGCCACTAAGAGGAGATCTAACTAAGTAGCAAGAGGCTAGGTAGGATTCTTCAAAGCACCAATTTCCATCTCCTTCAACCTAACATCTTGCATTAGCTCCTCAATTCTTTTTTCCACTGTAAAGAGTTTCATTCATGTAGAGTCCCCAACTCGGTGAGCAATCATTCCTTAGCTTGGCCTCTGGTTGTGGATTCTTTTTCTAAGGAAATCCTTACTTCCTCGATCTCCTTCTCAAATTGAGCTTGTTTTCTCCAGAGTTCTTGATCTTTTTGTTTAAATTGAGCTTGATGTTGTTGAATCTCTTTTTTCTTTTGTTGCACTTCTCCCTCTGCCCGCACCAATTGTTCCTGTAACTCCAAATTTATCTATTGTAGCTCAATGACTAGGTTGGGATCCATGGATTGGAACTTTGCAAGTTCCACCTAGAGTTTGTCACCTTCCTCCTATGCTTGCTAAGATATTCATGTAATTTTTGCTTCCCTTGCCTTTTCTTTCTTTAGTAGGACCTCCACCCTTTCCTTGACATTTTTGAGCTCGTCCTCCTTTTGCAATTAGTGACTATGCTTGAGGAAGTTAGTAGTCACCACTTTTTGGGTTTCCTCCATCATCTCAGCTTTGCCTTGTGGGCAAGCCATGTGCAGATCAATCCCTACAACATGCATTGTATAGTCCTTGGGTTGCATCTATCCTTGCAGCTTGATGGTGTTTGGATGCATAGTTGTAAAATGCAATGACTATTGAGCTTCATTAAAAATGGTCTGCACACATGGCTCAGTTGGCTTTGCAACATCTTTTTCTTTCCTCTTATGGACTATGATAGCCTATACCACTTTCATTTTGTCACCCTCCAACATAAATTTTGTTGGTGATTTAATCAATTCCCTAGCGAAGGGTGCACCGAGAGGAAGAGAGAAAGGAAAAGAGAGAGTAGTGTGGTCCAAGATAATGTCTTCTTAGGTAGAGAGACCATTAATGGGGAGAATAGGAGAATGTTATACCAAGGCCCAGTTGGGGAAGCAGAGGAAGGACTCATGGGGAGTGGTGGTGGCATCAAAGATACAACAGACTCCATTTGTAGGGAAAGATGAGTCATAGCCGACACAGTGGGAGTAAAAGGAGTAGAAATGGCAGATCTAGATTGAGATACAACAAAAGTGGGATAGACCATGAGGGAGTAAAATTTGCATGCCCAATTTGGGAGAATTGGGAGAAACCTCCCATGATCATGGAAGCAAAATAAAAAAAGAAAGGCCAACACTAGAAGTAATTGGGGGTGCAGATACGACAGAGGTAGCAAGAGTAATCAAATATTGTGTAGTGAGAAGAGGTGGAGAGAAAGATACCTGAGTTGCATAGGACTTCGATCCTTGGCTCGTTGCAAGCTCCTATGAACCCTCCCCAGAGGTCACATATATGCACTGCCTCTTATCAGGTGGGGAATTGTCCACCTCGATGACCTTTGAAGGTTGTTGGGTTACCCTGGATCTTTTCAAAGTCCATGTGCATGGTAGTGAGGCCTCTGACGGTGATGTAGTCAAGCACACTTTTAGTGAAGTATGACCGGACTGCTCTGTTTCCTTTTCTTTGCTCTGTGCTTGGGCCTATTTTACCTCCTTTCTCTTCCCTGTATATTTCCTAGCTTCCTTTAGATCTATATCCTCATCACTGCTCACATCAGTATCATCATGCCCCTAGTTCCATAGAGTATCAAATATTTCATTCTTGTCTACCGCTTGGAATAGGGCATCGAGGCATCTGATCTCTTGATGATGAATCTAGAAGGCCGCAATTTTCTCTTTGCTCCACTACCAATTCTTGACCAAATTATTGCAAAGGGTGGCCACCATTTGGAACTTCTCATTAGGCTTCATAAAAGGAAAATTGAAAGAGAGCCATGGAGGCCTCCCGTCTTTGGTAGGAATATAGGCTAGGTCCACAAATAGGCCATCTTGTTCTGACTGTGGATTTCATAGAGCTTCCCAGTAAGGTCGAGAGCTATGGGTCATGTTAACTTTTAGGTACGCTAAGTCATTTTCAGGGTTATATTGCCATTTGTCACAAATTAAGACCAGCCCCAAATGAGCCATCTTTTCTTCTAGCAGATTATGTGTATGCTTTCTTGCCTTTACCACTGTTTTGAAACTCAAAGGGCAGAAGAAAAAACCTTTCTACTTCTTTGCTCTGCAAAAGTTGTTGATAATTAATAGTTGTTGAAACACTTTGAGGGCCAACAATTTGTTTGTGACACATTTTGGGAGTCAGAATGGCTCCTCGGTAAAGCCACGCAGCCTAATAAAAGAAATCCTCCCCAAGTAACCAATCACAAGGAGGAAAGAAACTCCGCATCCATCTTGTTTGGTCAGTGAAAAGCTGATAAAGCTTGCCATCTTCACTAAAATCTTTCAAAATCGAAGTCAAGAAGCACTCCAAAAATGCATAGTAATCATATTTTATAGAGAGGAGGGTAGTCCATACAGAAACTGGGCTTCGTACTCCCTTCTCATCAAAAATAGCCAAGTGCATAGATTTTCTAAAGAAATCAAGGTTTTTGTGTAAAAACATATGAGCGAGGAGAGAACAAAACCTGAAGTTATGTTGTGTACTATATTCTTTGACCTGGTTCAAAATTTCTTAGACGATGACTTCTGCAATTCTTCACCGGAATAAGAATTTTGTATACTCAAGCGAAAATCGAGGACCCAATTAAAAAATCTTACCTTACTTGTCATCGTCCATGCTGCAAAAAAAATCCATCATAAAGAATTCCTCTTGCAAGTCAGCATTAAAAGCAAGGTGTGCAACCAAAATCTGTGGCGGCTTCTTAAAAAATTCTTTAAGCCTTTTGGTTTCTTGGTTAGAAAATCTCAAAGCAAGATCTCTGGTCTGCTAGAACTCTTCCCCCCCTTTTGGAGTGAACTCCATTTTTCTACTCTATAGCCCTTACTTGGAGGGATGTATAGCATATCCCTTATAGCCTCCATGCTGATTACGACCCTCAATTCCTAGCCTTTAAAGGTGCCAGTATCTAGGTTAAAATGTTGCACACATTTGTGGACTAGTTCTAGACAGTAATGCACAAAAGCAACCATAGACTATAAGAGATCACAGAACCATAGCTTGTACGACAAGGCTTTGTTGGCTATTGCACTATTTCATCCTCTTGCAGGCTACTTCCCTAAGAATCTTAGGGTTGATTTTAAGGATGAGATCAAGAATGTTATCCCATTCCTCTATTAGTAGGGCCTAGTCCCTATGAGCCTTCTTGTCCATGGCTCGTGTGTGGACCCACTTTGGCTTCTCTGGTACCCTAGGAAAAGCGTAAGAGGTGCCATAAAAAATGTTGGCCATTGGTGTTGCATGCATGGCATCAGATAAGCTTTGAGTTGCTCCTCCTTGTTCTTCCATCTAAAGATTCTAGGTAATTTTAGGAACTTGTGAACCTTAGCAACGTTCAAATTCTCTACAATTCTCTTGGGTTCTTCAGTGAATTCTGCACTCAAAGCTCTTAGTGACAAACAATGTACTTAGGAAGCTTTTCACAACATTGTTCTTTCTCATGCAACACTATCTTTTCTCAACTTGGAGTTGTAGATAGTGGTTTCCTTTTTGCAATAAATTCAGCACGTACTACCAACTCTTCTTGTTCACGTGAAATGAATTTATTTCCCTTTGAAAAGACAATCACTCATAATGGTTATTAGTCATTATGTCCTATGATGCAATTTCCTAGGAAATTAAACTGGTGATAGAAGGCACACAACCTTTCATATGCTTTGCAATTAATATCCTAAAAGGAATAATTAGGCCCAGAGCATAATGAGTACACAAAAATATTGATTTCATCCTTGGAGAAATAAAAATTCCCATAGTGTGACAAATCAACACTTGATCGTGTAGTCGATCACTTGGGACTGCCACCAATTTTAGCTAGTTAATTACTCCTTCCTAACTTTGCATGCAACAATTCGTATACAATAGATGCAACTAGGTGGGATTCTCAAGTTTTCTCTATGGTGGGAATTTCAAGTTGGCTCTTGATTAGATTTCAACATTAATACTTGATTAGCATCATGCTTATCAAATGCATGTACCTCAACTATTTCTATAAATAGAACCTAAGACAACAACAAAATCACACTTGGTAATTAGGAAGAATTAGCATTTGGTAGTTGGATAGAGATAGGTGTAATGAATACTCCGATTAGGCTCACTAACAACAAGTTGGATACAACCTTTTTAGGTGAAATTTCTAATAGGAATCTCAAATGTATGATGAAGAATAAGCATTCTTTGGTGATAATAGCAATGAAATGGATACTGGGGAGGGATTCGATAGAGTATGAGGACAATTATAGGGTTAACACTAACATTTTCTCCCATTTCATTGCTTCTTTGCTTTATATACAGGTACCCAAGCCAATGATCCTACGACTCATGTTGGAAATCTTCCTGAAGCACTACCTTAGCAGCCTTGGAGAAGTTGTTCCAAATTCGGTGTATGGTCTTGGTCTTCCTATGGTAAGCGACCTCTATAAACACATTGAAGAAGATGCAATGGTGCCATGGGTACCGTTTCTGAGCAGATTTTGCATTCTAACACATGAAGAGCACTGACAGAGGGTTACTCATGCCTACCACTTCCTACTACGCTACTACAATGTGGTATTGTTCTATGGTGTGGAGTGGTACACTAATTTCAGAGACCTGGTGTATCATCCACTACTTTCCATTGCAATTATTGACACTCTTGTTGTTGTTAATGATCCTACTACTCCTATTAATGGTCACACTGATATTGTTGTTCCAAATGTTATCGACACTGTTGATGCTCATGCCTGAAGAATGAACTCCCTTTTCCTATTTTTTGTATATATTCCTTAAAATTCTTTTAATATATACTTTGAAAAACTGTATAGTGTATATATATACTTCAAAAAGTATGGCGCAAGAGCCATTTTGAAATTGTAATACCAAAGTACATAATACCATATAATGAATATGCAACCTTTTAATCAATTTTATGTCTCTTTTGTTTTCTGCATTGTGGTTTTCATTCTCTACTTCTATGAGTTCCTTTCTTTGATTTTGCATTATGGGTTCCATTCAAAGACTAGCCGAACAAAAATAAAAAACACAAAGGAAATTTACATAATTACATATCTACACTAGAAAAATGATTATTGAAGCTTAATTGAACAATTTGAGGTGGATTCCATTAACTGGAATTCCCAATGCTTTTTCTTCCATGTTCTTTAGTTCAAATGTGTTGTTTTTCTTTCATTGAATAATACATAAAGGGCCTTCCCATAGGCTATCAAACTTTATGTGTAGGCCAGGCTTTGCATCCCTTTCCTTGAATTTTAGCACTAAGTCTCCACATTTAAGACCTTGGTCTAAGGTCTTCTTGCCAAAACACCTTTTAACCACCTGTTGGCAGTTATTCATGGCTATTAGGGCCTTTTCTCTTTTTTCCTATACCTCCAACAACTCGGCCAACTAGACTTCCATGGCTCTGTTATGTTCCACCTCTAGAGACTTGAGCAACTGTAACATAGGAATTTCCATGGAGATGGGTAATAGCACTTCCTTCTCATATACCAGCTCATATGGTGAAGTATTAAGGACTTGATTAGGAGTTATCCAATCTTCCCAAAGGACTTCCCAAAAGTTCTTATTCCATTCCTTTTGATGCTCTATCCCGATTCTTTTAATAATTCAGACTAAATTTGTATTTGTCGATTTGGCTAGGTCATTCCCCTGCAGGTAGTAGTTTGAAGGAGTTTTTAAGAATATGTCATGACTGAGTGAAAATTGACATACCTTTGAGTCCATGAAATCCTTAGCATTATCATAGATGATGGTCTTCAATGGTCCCAATCTCATTACCAGTTCCTCAAAAAATTTCACAATCTCCACCTTCATTGCATTCTTCAGGGGCATGGCCTTAGTCCATCTGGTAAAGTAGTCCGTAGGCATGAGGATCCATTTGTTTCTAACACTGGAGGTAGGATTAATCATCCTAATAAAATCAAGGCCCCATTGTGCAAATGGTTCATCAACCACTATCGGATTGAGGGGCATTGCTGAGTTTTTCCTTTTTCCTATAAAGAATTGGCATTCCTTTTAGGCCTTAACCAAAGAGTGTGAGTCATTAAATAGTGTAGGCCAAAAATATCTAGCACACATAATTTGGATGGCAGTGGTCTTTGTAGAGAAGTGTCCACCCGTGTGGGACTATTGTGGAATATGTCTAATATTTTCTTTGCTTGCTCTATGGTGATGCACCACAGGAGAATGCCATTGAACTTCCTTTTGAAAAGGACTCCTTTGATGAGCGCATATCCGTTATTCTGCAATTTGTAGAATCTCCTTTTCTAAGAAGGGAGTCTTGTTGAATATTTCTCGATCTACATAAATCTTGTCTGATTTTCCAACAAGCAACCTTCAGACTCATATTCATTTGTTAGAACAAGCTCAGGTTGTTCCTCTTCAGCTGGAATTTCTTGATCATGTGTCAAATACTTACATAGTCCTCTCCTTTAGATGGTCTTTGTGGGCCTAACCTCAATGTCATATTCGAGGATCTTAGTAATCTAGTTGGCCCTTTTCTCTATGATTGTTCCCTCCATAATGTATTCATGCAAACTGGAATGGATGCCATATACTACCACCTTGGTGCAAGATATGAGGTGTCAGAACTTCTTGAGCCCCTTAACAATGGAAAATGCTTGCCTTTCAACAAAGTTATAATTTGTTTCATAATCATTTAAGGTCTCGGAGTGGAATGCTATCAGATGTTCTCCCTCTCCTTCATCATCCTTTTGGGTCAAAATAGTAGCAATGTTGGATTTTCTATTGAGCACATACATTATGAATTCCTTTGATAGGTCTAGGTTTACCAACATGAGAGATGAAGAAATAGCATCCTTAACCTTCTCAAAGGCTTCTCTAGCCTCTTTTGTATGTTTGAACAATTGGTCCTTCTTGAGCATCATGGTAATAGGTCTGATTAGTCCTACAAAATCATAAATGAATTTTCTCACAAAATTTACCTTTCTCATAAAGGAATAAACTCCCTTCTTTTTGACTGGTAAGGGAAGCTCTCTGATTTCCTTCACCCACTCTATGTCAATTGCAATTCCATGCTTTGACACCATGTTCCCTAATAATTTTCCTTGTGGAACTATGAAGACATATTTTTTTGGGTTCAGGGACAACCCAAACTCTTGGCATCTTTTAAAAACCATTTCTAGATGATCAAAATGATTATCCTTAGATTTAGAGAATACAATCAGATCATCCAAGTATATTAAAATAATCTTATAGATCAATTCTCTAAAAGGAATATCCATTGCCTGTTGGAAGTTAGATCCTACATTTGAGAGACTGAAAGGAATTTTTGTGTAGGAAAATGTTCCCCACTTGGTAGTGAGTGTTTTCTTGTGTCAACCTTCCTCTTTTACCCAGATTTGGTTGTAACCAGAGAAGTCGTCCAACAAAGAAAACATTTTTGAGCTTGCCACTGTTTGCAAGATAGACTCCATGGAAGGAAAGGGGTAGTGGTCCCTCATGGATGCTCTATTCAAATCCCAAAAATCCACACATAGGTGGATGTCTCCATTCATTTTTTGGACAGAAACTAGGTTGGAAACCCATGTGTTGTGCTTGATTGGGAAGATGATCTGAGACTGAATTAGCTTTGTCAACTCTTGCACCATCAAAGCTTTAATCTTCAGATTTACTAGCCTCTGCTTCTAGCGGATAGTTTTTTCTCCTTCCATCAGCTCTATAGTATGTTGGATGATTTCGAGATCATATCCTTTGAGGTCATGATATGACCAGGCCACTACTCCTTTGTATTTCTTACAAAACTGAATGAGCCTTTCTTTATCATGTTACAAGACATCTTTTCTAACCTTGAGCTTCCTTCCATCTCCAACCTGAAGATCCACATAGTCGCTTTTTTCTACTACAAAATTCCTCCAGTAATTTATTGCATCATCACAATCAAATAGGTTTTCAAGGGTGACCAATCCTTTTGGAAGCTTGTTGGACGTTAACTGAATAATTTCCCATTCATAGACCTTGGAAATTTTTGGTTGGAGTTTCTCATCGAACTCTCCTAATTGGTGGATGAATGAGGTGATGTGTTCATCAATTTCAAACACTTGCCAACTTTCATCATTATCTAGGATTGATGGTTGGACAATCACTCATACATAGTGTGTCTTTGAATTAGGTCAGGAATAGGGTCAAATTGAGATCCAATTGCTGCCATGTGGTCTGCATCTGTATTTTGCTCTTTGGGTACTATCTAGATATTGAAGGCTTCAAAGCTTTCGATCAGGTCCTAGACTCTATGTCTATAGGATCTCATGTGGACATTCTTGGCTATGGAGAGCCCTTGAACTTGATTGACCACTAGCTCAGAGTCTCCAAACAACATTCTTTCCTTAATGCCCATCCATTTCACAAGACTCAGACCTTGCACCAAGCCTTCATATTCAACTTTGCTATTTGAATAGGTGAATTGAAAGCAGAAAGACCTGAGGGTCTTTTCATTAGATGGGGATGTCTAACATATCCTGGCTCCTGCACCAACTTTACATCTCACTCCATCAAAATGCAACATCCATAGCTCTAAGGCTTGACCCCTCTCGATTTCCTTCATGACCTTCAAAATCACTTAATCTTCATCATATATGACATAGGTTCCCAATCTAGTAGCATAATAGTTTCCAAAAGGATCAGTTTCTATATATTCACTCAAGATGACATCTTCTAAATCATTTTGGTCTCTAGTCAGCTTCTCATCTTCTAGTAGCTCAGTACAATAAATTTCATGTTTGGTTAAAGAGGTATGAGTGGCCTCAAATTTGATCATAGCTTCATCAATCACATGTTCCAAATGTAGAGGTTTAGACAATATCTTCATTTTAGCTCCATGTTTGCTCCTAAGGATCAAGTGTGACTAGTCCAAAGAAAAATATCTACCTATCTTGGAAGTGAATTCATGGGATAAGCAAATACCAAACATTGGGGAAACATCTATGATTACGGTATCTTGTGGAACTATGATGCTAGAGCAGGAGAATAGAGTCAAGGGGAGGTCCTTAATGACACCTATGGTTTCAACCTTGTTTCCATCAAGCTGCATAACCCCTCTTTTCAAAGGTTCATAGCTAATTCCTAAGGCTTTAGATATCTATTTGGGCATGATTGTGGTACCAGCACTAGAGTCAATCATAGAATTTTTGCAACAATTTCTTACCCACAATAAGAGTTAGGAAAAAGGGTTTCAATTTCAGCTTTCTCTTAAATTCAATAGAGGCTTCCTCTACACTTTTTGTGAGGACTTTGGCCAGAGGTGGTCGATCAATGGCCTTTCCCTTGAGTGATTGCTCTATTGGCTTAGTCCTTGCATCTTCAAGTAAGGCCTTTTGCAGTAATGAATACTGCTCTGAAATAGCTAAGATATCCCAAAGAGACATATTAGCAAAGGATTTTTTCAATTGTTCCACCACATTGAATGGCTATGGATTTAAAGGCTTCTATTTCTTAGCCCTTATTATGAAAATTTCCCTTCACAACTGAAATTGTTATGCAACTGCAAAGGTACTAGGAGTTTGGTTAGGGACACTTTTGGGTTGTGGGATGACTAGTTAACCCATGAATCTCCTCTTAGAGCAAGTGTTGTAATTGAATTGCACTTACGGGGCCTTGGATTTGGATGCATCATTTGCAAACACCACCTCTTCTTCTTCCATCCATGAGAAGAGCGTGTGATCTAGAACTATATCTACCTCTTGCTCCAAGGATGTTCCTTTCATTTTTGAGGTGAGTACCATGTTTTCCATTTGTAGAGAAGCATATACATAACCTCCTCAATTTGACGCCATGCCTTGTCTGCATTGTTCTACCACTCTTTGTTGTAGATTACAACACAAACAATTTTAGGGAATATGTGCTTCATTGCAGGGAAAGAACCAGGGATTGATGTCATCAACAAGATTATTCTTCCTTGTTGTCAGCTCTCTACTCAAGCTTGGGTGAGCATTCTATAGTGGAGTAGGCACAGGCACCATTTGATTACTTGTTTGAGTCTGTAGATTTGTATAGGAGCCTCCTTGGAACTAATTTTGCTAGTAGGAATATTTTTCACCTTGATAATTTTGATAAGTTGGCTTCAAAGGCATGGACTGGTTCTGCTTGATGGTAGTTATTTCGTTTGAGATGTTCTACATCAACTCTTTGACATTGGTCATCTCATCTTTTGGTGAATTAGATGTAGAAGCAACACTTTGTGGCATGGTGGGATATGCGTACATAGATTGAGGAGGACCGAATGCACTGGTAGATGCTATCTCCTGGATAGGAATCAACAACTCTAGAAATATAGACATAATGAGCCAAGGCAGTAACTTTTTGGCATCAATCAAATTATTCTCTGCTTGAACAACAATGTTATATGCACCTAGCAAGGTGTTCCCACCAAGGGATTGGATAATCACTGAAATGTTGGCATTGAGAGACTTCAGATAGAACATGAATGCCAAATCTATAGGTGGGTAGATTGCAGGCTGAATCCTTTGCCAAGTCGTGTGAAACTAGGCATCAAAGTTAGTCATGGCCTCCTGAGGGGCCCACTTTATGGTCTCCAGCTGATGATATAGTGAAAACCAATCTCCATTATTTGAGAATCTCTTGTAGAAAGGATTCCCAAGCTAATCCCAAGTACCAATAATATTGGCTCCCAATGTCAACAACCTTAGCATGACATTTTGGTCAGTAACACCATACACCAAACACACATCCACCACATCTTGCAGGTGGTCGAATGGTGTTTTTGAGCCTTCCCCAGTAAATTTTGGTACAACTTTTAAAGTAGAGGCTAGGATAGGGGCCCAAATGACAGGTCCTATTGGTGCTATAAGGGGGCTTCTAGTGTCCCATGGCACATAATTTCTGTTAGCAATTGGAAACATGGCTAGTGGAGGGATTAGAACATTCACTAGATGGGTTCTTATTCTTACTGTTACTAGCTATGGCACTAGCAAGCCAGGGTCATTCATTGTTTGAGATCTAGTAATAGGTCAATGGCTTATGCACCCACTCTGGATATAGATACATTTAAACAAGTCCCACCGAGCATGCCATAAAAAGAAATTGTTGATTCTGAAAAATTCCAAGCAACAAACTTATGGGAAACTTAGTTAATGGGGGGATCAATTGTGCTAAACTGAGTGACCTTCAAGTTTTTAAAGAATCCAACTTCTTCTGTATTTGGGGGTTTGGAATGGGAAAAGGAAGCAGATATATAAAATAAAGATCTAACTAAGGTGATGCACCAAGATGTAGGTGTGGGCATAGTAAATCTACCTTTCAGATGGGATTTAAGGGCTCGTTCAACAATCTGCATGTCAAAAAATAATAGAGAGCACAGATGAAAAGCCTAAGAGGTTTATTAAATAACATAAAATAACCTCCATAAACATTTACTAAAAAGAAGAGTTTAAGACATGGTTTGAATCAGCAAACTTATATTAAAATTATAGAAGTTCTACAAATAAACTACTCAGTACAATAACAATATAGTATAATTTTTTTTGTCAATTAGCTAAGAAATAGAAAGTTCGAACAACAATGGCACAGTCTATGAATCTTAATAAAATAACCTAAAAACAATACAAAGGCTTGGTGTCTTTTCACAAATTTATGTGTATTCTCTGAACTTGGGAACCATACCCATTTTTGGAGGGGCAAAGCAGTTTATATAGAGAAGCATCCTACCGCCTGATGCCAATAACATAAAAGATTCCATGGTACTAGCAATTATGTCCATCATGATGATTCACCATGGCCATTACAATAGAAAATATTTTGAAGCATGGAATGCAGTTTCCATCAAACTAGATGCATCCCTTGCGAATGATGGATGTGGTCACAATGTGGAAGAAACAAAATCCTCATGCAAATACGTGTCACAGGCTCACAAAGTTGGTTAGGACATGTGGCAATAGGGTGGGGCTCATTGCTCATTCTTCCCTTCCTAGTGATGAAACTCCCCATCGAGAAGACACATGGAAGAGTCTTCGTCTTGATCATTGACTATGGGGTCCGCCAAAAGGTGCTCATGGAATAATGCTACATGGCATGTGGGTGGAGCTCAATAGAGAAGCAAAGGGGAGTAGGCTCATAAAGGCCCATGATACTGACACATGGAGGCATGATGAGGCTCAATAGAGAAACAATTGAAGAAATCTTTGCAAGGAGTGCATGGAAAACACGTGGAGTAAGCAGGAAAGGCTCTTGAAAAGGGTACCAAAGAAATCCAAAAATATGAGGCACGGGTCGGGCCTCAGTAAAACATTGTTATAAAATCGAGGGGAGCTCAAGGTATTTTCAATCCACAAGCAACATTTTTTGTCTCCATCCAAGTCTCTACAAGTTCCAGGTGCACCCATTCAGTTTTACAATTTTTTTGTTTTGTTTCATTTACTTTTCTAAGTGATTTAGAATTAGTTTACATATCACACTATGTTTTCCAACATTTTCTTTTCCAAGTTTACACTTGATGGTGAACCCCTTTCTTAATTTCAAACCCTATCCTAGGATATCTTATTATTAGATTTTTCCATCCTTTATTGGGTGAAGATCTCTAAGGTGTCCTTGAGTGTGGCAATTGTGAAATAGGATCCCTATCCTTGTGTGCATGCCTCAAAGGTGGGGAGCATCCATTTCCAGTGTCCATAGAAGCAAGGTCACACCTTTATAAGAACATCATTCACTATAAAACAAGGTCAAGGAGGTTGATTTCAAATGGCATTCAATTTTTCATATGTGGCATCATCAGCTATAGTCATGGAGTCACTTTTAGGTTCCATTATTTTTGCATTATAGACTTCATTTGGCATCAAGTTGTATCATTGTTTCTATAATAGCTTTATATTTTCATTATTCATGTTAGAACAATATCATATTAGCATTATAGGTGTGGTGGTCTATGGGAGTTTATTAAATACATTGGTACCAAGTTGTAATTAGATTGAAAGCCATATATTCACAATATAGTGGAGTTAGAGTTTGGCCAGAAACTATTGGTCAAAATATGTAATTGTTGTATCTACTTACTTGGCATGTTGAGTGTATTCATTGGAAATAGAATACCATTAAGGGTTGCATGCAAATTGTTTGCCTAGATTCCAACTAGTTGTAAATGCATATAAATTACCTTATTGCATAAATAGGTTGCATTGAAGTGTTTGAAATTTTTTCTATCAACTATAGATGTCATTTTTAGTCACTCATCATTATTGGGAAAGTCAAAAAACCATTTGCATTGCATCTCCATTTCTTATCAGTCAATTGAGTATCTTCATTAGAGTCTATCTCAGTTTATGCAATCTTAATTTTCTATCAAAAGACAAACAAGCACATATACAATAGTTGAAGAATTTGGTTGACAAGTGTTTGACCAAATACCTGAGTGCTCAAATAGAAAAATAAAGGCCAAAATATGCTAGGGCCTTTATAGTGGTATCAAAGCTTTGATCCTGCCAGCTTGGAGGGTTAAAGTATTAGATGCAGCCACAAGAGATTGGTCCACACAAGTATTATACTCATAGAAGAGCATAACAACAAGAAAATTCAATTGCAGATACACAACAAGACATAATGGGTGATAGAAGAGGTGGCAGTCTACCAAGACACGAAGCCAACAATGAAGAAAGAGAAGCAAGAGAAATCATGAGGGGTATTACAATAGGGCAGTAGCACGTAGTTGGTGTTTTACAATAGCTTATAATATCTATACAATAGATGAATACTCCTAGAAGAAAAAATCATGAGCAGGAAGACAATGGAAGTGTTGTTGGAATTCCAAGAGCACAAAGAGCACCTACTCGTACCACCGATAAACCTTTGCATACTACATTTTTGAGGAATGAACTAGAAGAAGAGAGTGCTAAAGAAAATGAAGATGCAACATTTCCAAATAATGTCATGTCAATGCATGATGAATGGGATTTGCTACCACCACAAGTAAAGGATAATTTGACCTTTGATCGATACATGAGTCAAAGGAGGGAGCACAACAGAACAAGGCAAGATAGGAGACCAAGGAACCAAAATAGAGACCTAAAACATGCCACAAGCAAGATCACACTTCCAACATTTGATGGTAGTGGGAAGATCAAATAAAAATCTTGGATTAACAAGTTGGATACCTTCTTGACTCTTCAACCTATGGCGGAGGATGATGCAATCAATTTTGGAACCTTGCACCTAGATGGGCTAGCTCATTATTGGTGGCACCATGGGATGGTCACCTTGCAGCAGATGTCACCTCATCACCACTTACCAAGAATTCACTGATAGGTTTATTGATCACTTTGACAAGAAAGACCCAAAATTATATTTTAGAGAGCTTACTTAACTCAAGAAAGTGTGGAGTTTGGAGGCGAATAGTAGTGAATTTCAGAGGCTTTCAGTTATGGTCCCTAGCATATCTAAAAGAAAGTTAATTATTTTATTCACAAAGGGATTAGTTGAGCCCATGAGACGATGGGTCAAGGCTTTTGACCCCCCTTCATTATAGGAGGCAATGAAGAAGGCACGAAGTATGGGTTTCATTGCTCCAAAGAAGCAGTCTTCTACTAAAGATATTACTTCTTCCAACAATGAGAATCCTCAACAAACTATTGGTAAAAAAAGGAAATCAACAACTAAGGTGGATGAGGAGTTATGGGATCAATTGAGGAAGAAGCAATTGTGTTATTGGTGCAAAGGACCCTACAACAAAGATCATGACTGTCCTTTGAGGCCTAAGGGTAAGGCCAACCATATGATGTGGGTTTATTATGAGGATTCTAATTCTAAAAATTCAAATCAGCAAGCTGCTCTAGAGGATGATGAGGTTGGAAAAGCCTCTATAGAGTTTGAACCTGTGCAAATCTATCTCCTTTGCAATTATTTGATAATATACAGAAAGGGAATTCATTTAGAATCAGGGGAACGGTTAATGGACAATGTTGCATTGCTATGTTTGACACTAGAGCAATGCATAATTTTATCAATGAGGGGTTTGTGGCTAGTTGTAGACTCTAAAAAGAGGACTTCACTTGGTTTAGAGTTAGAGTTGCTGATGGATATACCCTCATGTGCACCAAGTGGATATGTACTCTCACTCTGTTTGTAAATAACTAAGTTATAGGTTGGCTTCTATGTGGTCAACATGGGTGAGATGAACATAGTCTTGGGCATGAAATGGCTCCAATAGAATGGAGAATTCACCCTCAACATACCTAAAATGGAGATGAGGTTCAAAATGAATGGTAGAGGTTATACGTTGAGGGTAATTGCAGATGAGAGATTGTGTTCTATCTCTCTCAGTAGAGAGAAGAGTAGAAGGGGAGAGAAAGAGATGGTACTGGAAGAGGCATGTGAGTTAGTGCTAGAGTTTGATTCTACTTGTTGCTCCAACAGTTTGGAGAGGGATGACTGAGGTTAGCATGGAGTAGTTGTGCAGTTTGTGAATAATTCATTATTCAAGGCTGGTGTTGGATTGGTTTATGACAATCCACTATTCGAGATTGATGTTCATCTTTCTCTAGGTACCAGTATAGAGTTGGGCAATAATCACAGTATTTGGAATCCTTCTAGTGCATTAGGATTACAAGAAGGGCTCATTGAGGAGTGCCTACAATTTTTTTTATTCACATATACATGATTTGTTTCAAATGCATAGTTTTGATGTGCACGTGGTGGAAATTTTGTATTATATCTTACCTTGCACAAATATGGGAAGCAAACTTTGTCAGCATTTTGAGTCACTTCCCCTTGACATTCATGCTAGTCTTGAGTCACCTGATATTGAGGTGGATGTGGTTCATAGTGATTTATCAATTATTCTAAGGTTGGTGTTGCAAGAGTTGGTTGGTGATATCAGGGACATTACACAATTCTTCCAGTGGGACCCAGGTGGTGTGATCTTTTAGAGGGTTTTCTTTTGGAAGTTGAGATTTCTTGGGGACAAGTAATTTCAGGGAGGGCGGACTGTAACATCCCCTTTTTAGCTCATTTCAGCTTCTTGGTATATTAGCCTATTATTTGGCCCTTGTAGGCTAATGTTGATGGTTAGATGGTCTAGTTTGGCAGACATTAGAGTGTTTTCTTTTCCAAAGATTTGGGTGGTTTAGGATTGGTCTGTTTGTTGTTTCATGGCCTAGTTGTACACACTATTTATACTAAGTCACCTCAAGGTTGAAGTCTAGTATTGCTATTTATGGAAAGACACCTAAATGAGTCGTGGATGCAGTATTTGACTCCCTAGTTTAGACGACATGGAAAACATATGTTTATTAAGGGAGATATGATATTTTTAATTATTATTAAAGTTAATCTTTAATAATAATTTATTATTTATTCAAAGGGTGCATCATAAAGTTATATTATAACTTTATGTCTAGAGGGGGCCATTTAATGACTTAAAGTACATTAAATGATAGTTTGATTTGGGCACCCATTTATGTGGAATTATTATAAAGTTATAAAATGCACATTTAATATTATTTTAAATGATTGAAAAGAGCCTTCTAGAGGATCGACCTCTTCTAGGAAAAATATATAAAGCATCAACCAAAGTTATTTGGTATTCATTCAACCATTTTATACTCATGTCTTTTGGTGATTTTCTATGGAGAGAAGAAGTGCTAGGTTTTATGCACAATTTTATCATTGAGAAAAAATAATCTCTTTGATGTATGCATTCTTGAGGTTGTGAAAGATCTTCTGAAGGATTGCCTAACTATTGGCTTCATCCAGAGGTTAAGTTTGAGCTTAATGGTGAAAGATTATACAAGTTTTTGAGAAGAATGGAAGAATTTCTAAAGTCTTTTTCGAGGGTTTGAGTGAAATAATTCAAATTCATTGAAAAGATAGGTTGGACACGTAATTAATTTCTTGCATTCATTCTACATTTCTATGTGGGGTCTGCACAGGTCATACCTTTCTTTCAGCAATAGGTCGTACAACTATTCTTGGATGGGTGTGTGAACTGAGGAGTGAAGCAATTCATTTTTGGAGAATAGAAGCATCAGAAAAACTTGTTTTGGTCAAAGAAAGGTCGACTCTATAAATACAGGGTGATCCCACAATATTGGTTTTACAATTTTGGCCAAAATTAGAACCTAAATGATTTTTTCAACTAAACCTTCATCATTAATTTATAGTGGCTAAACCATGAGGAATTTGAAGATGATGCAAACTAGTGATTGTAACATTTTGTCTATAGATTCTAAATATATTTTTTCCAAAATTTTTGTAATCAGATTGCACTTCTTTTTCCATCTCCTTAGAAAACTTGTTTTTTTCAGTAAACACCATTTTTAAGGAGTGACGCTCACCGTATAACACAACTTCTTTTTTTCCATGAAGGATTTTTTTTTTTTTAATCTAGATTTTTAACTATAATATCTAGTGCTCCAATTGGTTTCCATAGTTTTATTGAATTATTTTTTCTTAATCAAGTTTCAAGTCAACAAACAAATTACACCGCATTATTAGGCAAAACCATATAACACATTTTTGTATGTATCAAAATTAAATTTTTTGTTTGGTTGGATTAAGGACTTCAATATCTGGTACATTCATATTTTTTTAAAAAAAATTGATAATCTTTTGTTTTTTCACATGTGCAGAACAAAGAGTTTGATTTTTGGTTAAAATCCTATATTCACAAGAAATAAAAAATAAATATAATAATCAAATTCAATTTAATTAAATTATACTTTTTTGGAAGCTTATAATAAGGATTACATACTTCCAAAAAATAAATTTTAAATGAATTCATTTGATCCCTCGAAAGGTAAATCAAAAGTGGTTTTTTATCAGCATTTTGATGGGTATAAAGGAGACTTTGTTATAAGTATGGTTTAAAATTAGCAGGGTTTTATCTAAGGGGGCTTGGTATAAGGTGGTTTGATCAAACCCTCTTCAATTGGAATCCTTTTTAAAATGGAACTTTCAAGGCTAAAAATCATTATATTTTCTAAAGATATGTGGATTTCAGCAAAATCGTGGATCTCATAGAAAGTGTAAACCACTATTGTAGCAACACCCCACATCATTCACTATCAAACAAGGTCAAGGAGGTTGATTTTAAAAGAGAGTTCAATTTTTCATATGTGGAAGCATCATCTACAATCATACGCGGTAAGTCACTTTCAGGTTCCTCTATTTTTGCATTGTAGACTTCATTTGCCATCAAGTTGTATTGTTGTTTCTATAACAACTTTATTGTTGCATTATTCATGGTAGAACAATATCATATGAACATTATAGGTTTGGTGGTTTATGGTATTTTATTAAATACATTGGTACCAAGTTGTAATCATATTGAAAGCCATATATTCTCAATATAGTGGAGTTAGAGTTTGGCTAGAAACTGTTGGTCAAAATATTTAATTGTTGTATCTGCTTACTTTGCATGTTGAGTGTAGTCATTGGCAATACAATATCATTAAGGGTTGCATACAAAGTTTTTTCTAAAATTCCAACTAGTTGTAAATGCATATCAATTACCTTATTGCATAAATAGGTTGCATTAAAGTGTTTGACAAATTGTCTATCACCTGTAGATGTCATTTTCAGTCACTCATCATTATTGCGAAAGTCTAAAAACCATTTGCATTGCATCTCCATTTCTTATCAATCAATTTAGTAGCTTCATTAGAGTCTATCTCAGTTTATGCAATCTTAATTTTCTATCAAAACACAAACAATCATGTATACAGCAGTTGAAGACTTTGGTTGACAAGTGTTTGACAAAATACCTGAGTGCTCAAATAGAAAATTAGATGCCAAAATCTGCTAGGGTCTTTACATCATCAGTGTCATTAACTCTCATCCCTGCATTAAGCCAATTTCTACAAATTTTGATACACCTACGGAAATCCACATGCTCATTCTCACATAACCAGTTCAAGCTTGCATTAAAAATTAATCTTTTAAATCCTTTATTGGAAAGTTAATGTGGATATTCTACTACAGAGGAATCTATATCGAAGTTCCATATAATAATTGCTAGTAATACTTAATTTATTAACTTACATTTTAAAAACCTAAGTATTTGGTTCATGTAGAAATTCACTACAAAATTTCCATTGTGGAAAATACCATTATAGGATTTCATGGTGTAGGTTCCATGTTGAGTTAAAACTGCGGATTTCTATCCTGTTCAAGCTAATTAATGCCATCCCCACAAACTACTGATCCCCTCAAAACCTCCATTCCCACAAAAGTATAAAACTCGCAAATGATAGGAATAAGCCCAAATTTGATAACATCAATGATTTGATTCATGCATATGGTGATTTTAAGATGATATTTTCATGATTTAAGTGTGTATATGCATGATTTATGTAGGTATTAATTACATTAATCCATAAGATCAAGTTGCTTACTATGTGTTATCTTTGCAGATTTTATGGAAAAAGTTGATTGAGTGGCCAAGATGAACTTTGAATTTCATGGTGTTGAGGTTGTTTTGAAGATCACATCTACTTTAGAGAAGATATCTGACACCAATCTCAAACATGTGAAAATAAATGTGTTCAAAGAGAGGATCTCAGGTGCACCAAGAACTAATTTTGCATGAGGAATCAAGCAAAGTGGAATTGATTTGTTTTAAGGATCTATGATAGTTGCTTTGAATGCTTACATTAATAATTACAAACCAAAAGTGCTTAATTAGAACTTAACACTCAACGAAATTAAATTAATGAAATTACAAAGAGATAAAAGAAAGAACAAAATGAGAGAGAGAAAGAGAGTGCAAATGAAATTGATAATGGAGTTCATCATTCGAAATGACTACGTCTCCAGGCCCCTCTCCAATGAGTGGACCAATCCAATTATTCCTCCAGAAATTTGGTTACATTCATTGGTAGAACCTCCCCTTAGTTTACAAAGAAATTTACAAATGCACTTCCAATGTGTGTGGAAACAAGCTTCTCCAAAAGCACGAAAATATAATAATTCCTCCAAGAAAAAAAATCTCTCACACTTGCAAAATTCTTCCAAAATCACTTGACTTCTCTCACCTTTCTCACCTCCTTTTATAGCCCAAAATTACCAAAATTGGTGTAAAACCAATTAACTACCCAATCTCCCTTACATAGTGCAAATTTTCAAAAATATCCCCCTTTTCACAACTCCCACAAGGATAATATTCCTCAAGATATATTTTTTTTCAATTGAATGGCTCTAAGGGGTCTATTCCCTATTAAATTGGGATAATCAATTATATAAAGTTTTACGGATAAAATTTTCCCCTTTAGATTAGGAATAATATTCCTAATATTTTTGAAAAGGGATATAAGATTTTCCATGAATAAATCATAACCTTATTTTGAGGCATTTTATGGGCAAAAATTTATTAAGTTTAGAGAGAATGGGGAGTGGTGGTCCCACCACACTCCCCTCCTCTTTATCTCATCCTAAAAGAGGGGGATGCATTCCCCCTCAAAGGTGGGTTTCCCACCAAACCATGGGTGGCGCCCCAATTAATGTGGGCCGCCCCTTATGGATGGGTGGAGCCCATCTTAATTTTTCTTTAATTATATACTTTATTTTTTTATTTAAAAAATATATATATATTTTTAATTATTTTTTGCCACATGGAGGGATGAGGTGATGCTATGTGCCAAGGGCTGATTGGCCATTGAGCTGACTGGGCGCTAACGTCATCGAGTTGACCCAATCTTTGACCTTCCATAACTTCACCATACAGACTCTGTTTTCTATGAAACAAACTTTGCCGGAATCATGATGATGAGCACTTCCAATGGTGCTGACTTTGACCGGTTTTGACAAATTTTATTTTTTTGCCCTTTTATTTGGGCCTGGTTCTGTGAGTTGACCAGAGGTTTGACCATATATATCTTGAGCTCCGGGACTCCGATTGACTCTATTTGAGTTGCGTTGGAGTTAGGGTCCTGAGCACTTTCTGATGATGTCAAAACTGGAGAAAAATGGAGAATTTCAAAATTGACAAAAAAAAATCCTCTAGATCAGTCCTCCCCACTGGAGAGCTTTTGGACCTCCGAAAGTTGGTTACTCAGAAAGTGAGGGTAAAGTTCCCTCACTTTACCAATATCCATCCACTTTGCCTTGCTTGGATGCATCCCTTTTAGCCCCACTCGGAGGTATTCAACTGCTCCTCTTCGTGAAGTCCTGGTGTTCCTATCGAGGATGACATCTTCAGGAAACTATGACATGTAATCTTGTGAAAGGTTGTCAACTGATGGAACTTGCACTTTAGCCTCCGCATCTAGTATCATCGGAGGTTCGTACAACTTCAAGTTCTCAACATTGACTACTGAGTAAATCTGCATGTATGGAGGAAGATTAAGGCGGAAGACATTTGTTCCAATCTTTTCCAGAATTTTGAATGGACTATATCTGATTGGTTTGAGCTTCCTTCCTTCACCTTCCATTCTTTCCTTGCTTATGTGTAACCAAACTCTATCTCCAACTTGGAAATGATGATCACTGCGATGCTTGTCATGACGAGCCTTGTACTTTGCTTGACTCCTTTCCAATTGTGCTTCTACGGCTTAATGAACTACTTGGACCTTCTGGATGAACTTTAAAGCCCTTTCTGCATCAATGCATCCATCTTCAACATCATTTGTTCCAAAAGCGAAGTCCATTGGTGTCTTTGGAAAATAGCTAAAGCAAGTCTCAAAAGGAGACCTCTTTGTAGAAGAATGGGCTGCATGGTTGTAGGCATGTTGCACATAATGAAGACTTTCATCCCACAACTTAGGATGCTTGCTGCAATATCCTCTGAGCAAATGCATGACTGTCCCATTGACTACCTCTGTCTCTCCATCAGTCTGCAGATGGAAGGCTGTACTCTTCTTAGTTTAGTATCCATAAGTCCCCATAAGACTGACCAAAGCTCCCCAAGGAATCGAGAATCTCGATCTGATACAATGGAAGTGGGTAACCCAAAGTGAACCTATACAAACTAAAAATACATATGAGCTGTCAATTCAATAGTGACTTTCTTTTTACATGGCATAAGAATACACATCTTGCTGAACCGATCAACTACTACATACAAATAGTCATGCCCTTTCCTAGACATAGGTAACCCCCCGAAAAAATTGATAGATACACTTTCCCATGGTTGAGACGGTACAGGTAAAGGTGCGTAAAACCCTAATTTCCTATTACTTGGTTTGCTAGTTGCACACATCACACATCCCTTAATATATTTTGTTACAATTTCCTACATTCGAGGCCAGTAGCAATATTTCTGTAGCTATGCCAAAGTTTTACTAACCCCAAAATGTCCTGCAATTAGCGATGTGTGTGCCTCTCTGATTACGTGTGCTTGTTCATTCTTTGGAATGCATTATTTTCCTAAGTGATACAAGAGTTTATCATGCTCATAGTAATCCTTTTCTTCTACTTGTTTGCTTTGGATTAGAGCTGCATAGATATCCTTAAAATTTTCATTAGTAGCATATTGTTCTTCAAAACTTGCATGCATCATAGAACTATTTTTAAGGATTATCGAAGCATTAGAAACTAGAGGTCTAGAAAGCATATCTGCTACTTTGTTATGGGCTCCTTTCTTATACTTAATGACTAAGTGAATCTGCTGTAAAAATCCCATCCACCGAAAATGCCTACTTTGTTGTAGCTTAGTTTGTGAATGCAGATATTGTAATGGCTGATGATTGGTATGGATTACTGTTTCCTTGCCCATTATATAATGTTTCCATTTCTTAACACTCTGTACTAAAGCATAAAGTTCTTTATCGTAAGTTGGATAATTACTTATTGCGCCAGAAAAAGTTTGAGTGGTAACAGATTGGCTTACCTCCTTATGTCAATACTGCTCCCATGGCGAATCCACTCGCATTTGTTTCGATCTCGAATGGTTGGTGCAAATCTAGTAGAGCCAGGACTGGTGCAATGCTTAACTTTTCCTTCAGTGTGTCAAAGGTCTTTTGTTGTGGTCCTCCCCACTAAAAAGTTATCTTTGTACTTGTTAATGCATGCAACGGTGATGTGATGAAGGAGAAGTTTGCAATAAAATTCCTCCAGTACTGGACAACACCCAAAAAACTCCCGACTTTAGTTACAATACTTGGCTTAGGCCAGTTTACAATTGCCTCGACCTTCGCAGGGTTGACTTTCAATTGACCATTCCCTACGATATAACCTAAGTACACAAGAGATGTCTTTGCAAACTCGCATTTAGACATCTTTACATAGAGTTTTTCTTTTCTTAGTACATCAAAAACTTTTTTAACATGACTTACATGGTCTTCCCAAGACTTGCTTAAAACTAGGATATCATCAAGATATACAATAACAAAATCATCAATGTAAGGACGAAAAATGTCATTCATGACTCGCATGAATGTAGCAGGTGCATTGGTAAGCCCGAAAGGGAAAACCATCCATTCATAAAGTCCCTGTCTTGTCTTGAAAGTAGTTTTCCAAATATCATCCTCTGCAATTCTAATTTGATGATAACCACTTCACAAATCTAATTTAGAGAAATAAATTGCATGCTTAAGCTGATCAAGCAAGTCATCAATTCTAGGAAGCGGATACTTGTTTTTGATGGTGATTATGTTCAGTGCCTTGAAGTTGATGCACATCCTCCATGTTTCATCTTTCTTTGGAACCAAAATGATCAGAGAACCACAAGGTGATGTGCTTGGATGAATCACTCCTCTATCGATGAGCTCCTAAAATTTCCTTTTGATTTCTTCATTCTGCATTATAGACAAACGGTACATGCCAATATTAAGTAGTGGTGCATCTTGCTACAATTGAATTTCATGTTGAATATCTATTTTAGGAAGCAATCCTTTTGGTTCCTGAAACAAGTCATCATAAGCTGAAACAACTTTGACCAATTCAACCTTATGCTTAGGATCACTTCCTTTAAATGCCTCAGATATTTCATCTTCTTTTCCCTTAACAAGCATTAACACAAAGTTATTACTAGAGTTCACTAATCTTTTCATCTCACCAACATT
Source organism: Sequoia sempervirens (assembly GCA_007258455.2). Lineage (NCBI taxonomy): Eukaryota > Viridiplantae > Streptophyta > Pinopsida > Cupressales > Cupressaceae > Sequoia > Sequoia sempervirens. Next base: position 28,038 of record VDFB02322921.1, read on the forward strand.
AACTAATGCAAGAATAGTTTTGACTTTGTTTGCATGTACAATATATTCAATCCCATCCTTAAATAGGTGATACTTGTTTTCCTCCCTAAAGAAGATAGCTTTACGATAGTAGAAATATGGAATTCCTAACACAAGTCCACAAATATCTAAAGGTACAACATCTGCTACAACCTCATCTTTAAAGTTTGTAGTGATTGCAAAACTAAGCTTACATTGTTTCGTGACTTGTAACTGTGCATCATTACAAACCCATCCCAAAGGGTATGGCTTCGAATGAGGAGTTGTAGTCAGATTTAGCTTTTTTACAACTTCTTCAGATATGAGATTAACTTGTGAACCCCTGTCAAATAAAGTATCAACCTTAGTGTGTTTAGTTATCACATGGATATGAAAAAGTTCATTCCTCTGCTTATCTAATTTAGGTTGCTTACTTGTACTTGCAGAAATACTTGATTCAGATGCAAGAGATATACCTTTGTTTTTACCTTGAATCCTGGTGGCAGTTATCTTCATCTCATCCCGAGAATCAGATCCAAGATCCTATTGTGTCACAAAAGCTATCTTCTTCTTTCCTTTGTTTCCACCGTACCTCTTTGTTCTAAGTTTTGGATGTAGTTTCCAACACTTAGAGTCTTTGTGTCCTTCTTTCTTACAATGAGAACAAGTGGGTTTTTCACCCTCTTTCTTTACCATAGCTATCTTTTTTCCTTTTCCTTTATCTTTATCCTTAGGTTTCCCCTAAAACTTAGATGGTTTCTTTGAGAAATTACCATTGAAAGTGTTCTTACCCCTTGACTCTAAATGAGTGGCTTGGACTAACACTTCATCCAAATTATTAGGACTCAACATTAGAATAGTATGTCTTAGGTAAGAATGCAAACCACCTATGTACTTGAGTAGTGTATCCTAAGTATACAATGGAACATTTAAAGCAATAGCCCATTTTCTAAACTCATGAGTGTAATCTTGGACAGATTGACCATTACCTTGCCTAAAGGTTTTCCAATTCATGGTTAATTTTTGCATATTACCTAAAGGATAAAACTATTTTTTAAGGGCAGCAATAAATTCCATCCAAGTCATATTGACCTTACCATGGTGAACAATTTCCTCTTGAATCCTACTCTCCCACCAGGTGAGAGTTGTACCTCCCAACCAGAGAGTGGCTAACTGGATCATAGAAGCATATTTTGTTAGGCCTTGAATCCTACAATAGAATTTTACATACTAGATCCAATCATCTAACTTTTTGGCATTTAACTCACCACAATACTTAGGCAACTCAAATTTTACATCAAGTTTAATAATAGGATTAGACTTGCTTTTGAAAGGATTAATGGTAGTAGAAGAGGAAGAAGAAGAAGGGGAAGATGGAGGAGAAGGGGAAGATGGAGGAGATGAAGCTTCTAGAGATTTCTCTTCTTTGTCCTTTTGATCTTCCTTCTTTTCTCGCTTCGAAGAACCTCCCTTTTCATGCTTCTTCTTTTTTGCATACAACTCTTCCACCATAGCCTTCATGTTGAAAGAAAGGCTTGCTGAAAAGTCTTATCATCAATCTCTTGCTCGGTGCTTTCCCCAACTTTAGTTTCATCCATTGTTGGAAAAATCCTTCGTTTGCTGATCTCAGGATAATATTCTTCAAGTTCACCTTCACCTCTTTGAAGCTTGGAGTGCGTTAGCATTCCATTCTACAATACAAGTCAAAACATAGCTCTGATACCAATTTGATCTGTTTTAAGGATCTATGATAGTTGCTTTGAATGCTTACATTAATAATTACAAACCAAAAGTGCTTAATTAAAACTTAACACTCAATGAAATTAAATTAACGAAATTACAAAGAGATAAAAGATAGAACAAAATGAGAGAGAGAAAGAGAGTGCAAACGAAATTGATAATGAATTTTTTCGTTCGAAATGACTACGTCTTAGGGCCCCTCTCCAATGAGCAGACCAATCCAATTATTCCTCTAGAAATTTGGTTACATTCATTGGTAGAACCTCCCCTTGGTTTAGAAATAAATTTACAAATGCACTTCCAAAGTGCGTGGAAACAAGCTTCTCCAAAAGCACAGAAATACAATAATTCCTCCAAGAAAAAAAATCTCTCACACTTGCAAAATTCTTCCAAAATCACTTGACTTCCTCACACCTTTCTCAATTGAATGGCTCTAAGGGGTCTATTCCCTATTAAATTGGGATAATCAATTATATAAGGTATTACGAATAAACTTTTCCCCTTTAGATTGGGAATAATATTCCTAATATCATTATTTTAGGCTTAAGAGGTTTTAATTGTTTTACCAAGTAAATCCAACTTTTTCCTCCCTAAAAATATGCTCCAAGTAAGCATATGGGAGTTAGGAGTGGGTTTTATTTTCTTTATTTTAAAGCTTATTTTAAGCCTTGAAGAGTGGTGGGGAATATTTGATTTTTAAAAAATAAATATTCCCCACAACAACCCCACTTTTTCTTTTTCTTTTTTTTTAATTATTTTTTGTTATTATTGTTTTCTTTATAAAAAAAATAATAATATTTCCATTTGGAGGGATGAGATGATGTCGTGTGTCAAGGGCTAATTGGTCGTTGAGCTGACTAGGCGCTAATGTCATCATGCAACTTTGACTCAATCTTTGACCTTTGATAACTTCGCCATACAGACTTTGTTTTTCGTGAAACGAACTTTGTCAGAATCATGATGACGAACACTAGGAAATGGTGCTAACTTTGACCAGTTTTGATGACTTTAATTTTTTCCCTTTTTTCTGGCCTAGTTTTGAGAGTTGACCAGAGGTTTGACCATATATATCTTGAGCTCCGAGACTCCGGTTGACTCCATTTGAGTTGCATTGGAGTCAGGGTCCTGAGCACTTTATGATGATACCAAAACTAAAGAAAAATGGAGAATTTCAAAATTAACAAAAAATCCTCCAGATCAATATGCATGATTTATGCGGGTATTAATTACATTAATTCATTAGATCAAGTTGCTTACTATGTGTTATCTTTGCAGATTTTATGGAAAAAGCTAATTGAGTTGCCAAGATGAAGTTTGGATTTCATGGTGTTGAAGTTGTTTCGAGGATCACATCTACTTGGGGGAAGATATATGACACCAATCTCAGACATGTGAAAATCAATGTGTTCAAAGAGAGGATCTCAAGTGCACCAAGAACTAATTTCGCATGAGGAATCAAGTGAAGTGGAATTGCACAGGTAGCAGGATTTTCTCCTCCTTTTGTCTACCTCAAATTAATATCAACATGTCAAGAATACTACCATAAGTATTTTGGATGGATTATTACTGTGGAGGGAAGAGTATTAGCTAATATTTTTATTCCTTCAATTGCCATAATGTTCAAGATCCCTTAACTTTTAAAAATGGAAGTCCCAAACTGAGCTTATGCAATAAACATATGGAAGGTTGATCCTGCTAGTTTCTTACATCTCATCAACAAACACTAGATGGACAAGCCCTGAACAAGTGTAAGCAAGCTTCCAAAGACATTGTACAGAAGTGACTTCGTAAAGGAGGTTAATTATTTGGTCACACTTTTGAGTAGGACTTCGGGTCTTCCAACTACCTCTATGTTTGAAGAATGGATATATTACTTCATTAAGGATATTTTCAAAGGAAAAGATAAATTTGATTGGGAAAAAATATTAATGATACTATACATAATAAATTTACTATTGTATAGAAATCCAAATTTGACATGACCTCCTATGTTTTTTATCTCTTAACTACAAATTTCCAATACAGGGTCCTCATGTGCAAGGGAAGCCTCGGGATAGGTCTGGATGAGTACATGGTTTATGATTGGTATCCCTAGCTATAGTACAAAAGTGTTAAACACTGTGGACTATGATTTTGGATTGCTCACCTGCTTTAAGCTCTACCTAGGGTTTTTCACCTAAAAGGAGAAAGAAATGAGGTCCAAAATGTAAATGTCTAGACTCAAGATTAATGTATATGAGATGTAATATGTCTAACTATGATGTAATAATGCACTAATCTAAAAATAAAATGATTCAATGATATAAAACCTAAGAAATGTGAAGTGCTAGAAATCACACTGTGATATGCAAAAACACCTAAAAATGCAAGTAAATGATGAAATAACTTAACATAATTGGAGAGGTGCACCTAGAATCTGAGATCTAATGTGGAGGGATTCTGGAATCTTGAAAAATTGACTAAAAATGTTGACTGGGACACTTATGCTAAGCTAGGTGACTTAGTCCTAGTTTTAGGAAAAACTTGTTGGAATAGGATTCTTCCAAATGGGTAGCCAAAAATGCAGAAACCACTTTCCTGCATGGAAGTGGGACTAATTCACCACTAGTGGCAACTTAGTCCACCTACAGATTTTGGGAATCTCAAGACAGGATCCTGTAGCTTTAGGTTTGCACTTACTTTTCTGACAAGTGTTTGATCTTGATTCTACAAAAAATGGGATAAAAAGGGTCTCCAAGCTTGAATTAGGGTTATGTTGACTTGAATAGATTTGATGACTTGTTTACCACTTTTCAACACCTATTTTTTTGACAAATCTAGCTACAAAGCCTGCAAACACACATGCAAAGAGGGAAAAATGGTTAAGGGTTAGAGTATAGGGGTTTGCCTTCGTCAAACCCCACTTTGGTAATCAAACCCTATGAAATGAAATAAAATGGAAAGAGAATAATAAATAGATATCATGCAATGTGATAAACTTACCAAACCATTGATGTGGAAATCTGAAGATATGTAATGGAGTGCTCCAATGGATGACTTAATTATGCTTAGATTGACTGAATTTTTGTAAGATTAAATGCTTAATGAGTGCAAGAGATTAGGAAATTGTAGGAGATGAAAAATGAGGGTAAAAATCCTTACTTATACTTGTTCTTACTAAATTTCTTGAAAATAACACATCACAAGCCAACCTCAAGGGTTAGAGAATGGAATCCTGCCATAAATTTGAAATAATTTTGAGTTTTGTGCCAAAAAGGACTAAGTCACCCCTATTGGCGACTTAGTCCCACTTAAGAAAATTAAGTGGTTGTTGGGAATTAGAGGGAATTATATGTTTTCCAATGGGAATATCCTCAAAAACACACTTAAGAGGGGCCAAAAAGTGTATTAAGGGGTCATTTAAACATGAAAAAGGGTTGAACTAGTGATGACAAGTCTAGAAAAGTGTGAAAGTGGGTTACAACACTTTACAACACTTTGAAATAAGACTTGGTAAGTGATAAAAAAGAGATATTTATGTCAATTATGATGAAAGGGTACTAGAAAAGTATGAAAGTGAGTTACAACACTTCACATCACCTTTACAAGACATCCTAGAAGTCTTAGCGGTTCACAAGGGTCCAAGACCTAATGTGGATGTGTTGACCACATTACAACATTAAATATAGGAAAAATCAAGCCAAAATCCACTAGGAAGGCCTAAACATGAAAAAGTAGAAGGGTTAATATTTTCGTGTCCACAAAAACCATTACAAAAGAGTGAACGATACATTTATAATACATATTGTTAAGGTGTTACAAGGGGATCTCAGAGCAAGAATTTCCCATTTTAGTAAGGAATTGGTCAAGAATTTCAAGTATTGATTTATCCATATCCCTAAGTTTACCTATTCTAAAATTGAAGGATTCTTTGGGTTGCCTTATAGGTTGTCAAAATACCCCATTGATAGAATTGTTTTGTTAGAATTAACTCAACAACTATGTTTCTCACACCACCTACTACATGAGAAACGTCGAGATAGGGTACCTTACCTATGAAATTATGGAGAGTGTTATATTTATGCCCTACACCTTCAACAAAACATTTAGATGTTAAGATTCAGACCTTTGGATTCTTGTTTCATAGTGTGAGGGGTTATGTTCATCCTTTGGGAAAAATGCAGAAGCAAGTAGGAAAATAGAATTCCCACTGATTGCACATTGAGGATTTTTGGGAAAAATGTGAGAATGATCAAGAGGTCAAAAATACAAATTATATGCAAGTCACTCTAGAATTTATCCATACTCTTGATCTTTTCACAGTGTTGGATCAACTGCAAGAAGATAAACTTCTTGATGAGGAAGCATACAATAAAGTTTCCAATTCTACCCCTTCCTTTGCTTGATTGGACAAATGAGGAGATTGATATTGATGTAATTACATGTCCCATGCTGAGGAGGACAAAGAGATGGGTTGATGCATAGGTCTTTCTTCTCGAGGCTTATAATTTTGAGCTCATGTATGATGTGTGAAACATAGAAAAAGAGGTTCACCCAAGGGATGAACCTAATTTTTCTTATGATGTTTGTTTCATTGAATTTATGTGTGGTATAATGCATAAATAACAATAAAAAAAAAACCTTACTATTATAATAGAAAAAACAAGGTTTTCAGATGCTAAAATGATGTGTACCTTATTGAAAAAGTGTTGTTTCAGGCCTCACTAAGGACTCATTCACCCAGTGGAAAATGGGTCCCTATTAGGGTTCTAGAAAAGTGATTTTTGGGTTTTGTTCTTCAATGTTAGCACTCCCATCTCCCAGGTGATCAACTCCTAAAAGTCAAAAATAAATTGTATAGCTTAGTTTTCATGATCTTGCAAGTAAGATGACAACTTTTACAACTTTTCACCTTTATAAATATTGCTCTTCAAAAAGGTCTCCAAGTCTTCTTGAACCTAAATCCTACAATCACATATCAAAGGAGAAGAAAAATGTTTTTTTGTTAGGGAATGGGAGTTTGAATTGGTCAAATCCTGTTTAGGTAATTAAATCTTTTGATGAAACAATGAAATATGAACATGAAACATGAAATAATGATAACTTGGATGAAATATTGGATGACAAATCTTCAATCTAGAATGAAGTGGCTTCAATGAATGTAGATCTCAATATTGAATTTGCATGTGAAACAATGCTTGAATTGGATCTGCAATGCTACATCAACACATTAGCTCAACAACATGCATGATGCACTATGCCCATGACATGATGATATGACCTTTGACGGATACAATAAGACTCTAATAATTTACCCTTGAATTTATTCTTGAATGCTTTTGAATACTCTATAATGCTCTTGTAAAATTACACTTGATTGCTTGAAATTCTTAGATGTTGCTTAGGTTGAAACTATGTAAAATAACCTTATATTTATATGTATCTTAAGATTTAATATCGAAATTCAAATAACATGAGCTGATATCAAATATAGGATTTAAAATAATTAAAATCTTGCCACAAACATGTTCAAAAAGGGGTGTCCTAAGTTAAGGAGGACCCATTTTCCATAGGGCGAATGGGTCCTAGAATAGTTAACTAGGACAAGCTTTGGGGACATGAAACAACATGCAAAAAGGGGGTACTAGGACTTAGGAAGGACCCATTCACCAAGTGGCGAATGGGTCCTAGGTCACTAGCATAGGACTCAAACCTTGACAAATGAAGTGTTGTGAAATATTATTAATGAGTGTTGAGATATATCCTTTGGAAAATGCAATTAATAAGGCTTGGATTTGAATTTAAGGGGAAAATTAAGCTCTAATCAACCTCAATTAATTAATAAATCCCTAGATTAGTGTGAAAATTTAAAGAAACAATTTACAACCCCAAAATAAGGCACAATTAAGTCTATTTTATCATTAATTACTCATTCCCAAACTAAGCGTGAAAAAGGATTACTTTTTCGATGCTACATTTTTCCCCCACTTTAGTGAGATTTTTCCCCCATGACAAACTCACACTAAAGTAGACATTCAAGACACTTAAGTTACATGCAACAATTAAAAAGATACATAATCATAACAATTAAAAAGATACATAGTCATACCCTATCAAAGACCAAAACAAAGAAAAATAAAGGATCAAGCTTTGACTATTCCAACACAATGTGAAACACGGATGTTCATCCAAAACAAGGATCAAGATTTGATAGTCTATCCAACACGATGTGGTCTAGGTAGAGGTTATTTTTCCATAACATGCATGCTCACTCTGGGGTAGTGGAACCTCAGGCTATCCATTAGGTGAGTTATCCCAAAAAGGTGGTAAATCAGAGAATCATATTAGCCTCCCATACCATACCGAAGTTATCCTCTTGATAACTTCAATAAGGCACCACAATGCTAAATTCTTATAAATGTTATGTCTATAATTTTTTGTTCAAAAGGATTTCGCTTCATGTAAGGAATTATTCTTAGGGAACATCATGCCTAACGTATCCAAGAGAGGACAAGTCAAGAATATCGGATTGGCACTTATGGGATGCCTCGTACGCATATGCCACTAAGGGAAAGTTTTACACTTAGACATATCACACTTTTGGATGACATAAAACCCAATGATACCACCAAGAAGAGGACACAACACAAGAAAAATAAAATCACACCATGAAATATGCAAAATATCGAAAGATGTCATCAACATGTATGCCCCCACTTTAAAGCACTTGCTAACACCATTGATGTGAGTAATTGCTTTAAAGTAGAAGAATACAAGAGAGTGTATTTGAAAAGCCCTATGTGAAGTCATATGTTCCCAAATGAAACTACATCATGAATAAGGGGTTTCCCCAAAATGAAACACTAAGGATAACTCAGTATGTCACATGTGATCCAACTTAAGGCATGTCGTCCACATCCAAAGCTTGCTCTTCTATATACATGGAAGGTAGTAAACTAGCAAAAATAGAGAATGAAAAGTGCCATATGAGGACAAGGATACCTAACCCCTTGCCCCCACTTAGTGAAAGACAAGAATGAGACTAGATGATTGATGAGAAACTGAAACTGTAGAAAATGGTTGCTTTATGGTTTAGGACATAGAACAACACATTTCCTAATAATTCATTTGAGGAAAGCCTTGGAGATCTCAATCCAAAGTATGCAAAGGAGAAATAGATCTTACAATAGGGTTGTCCTAGGGTCTGATTATAAACTAAAAAGGGGTTCACCACCAAGATAGGGCTTGGAAAGACTAATGAAATGCAAGATCTAATGCTTAAGCCTAATGCAATGAAAACCTTCAATGAATGACCTAGAAACGCATGTAAATCAGAATAGAAAGTTGAGAGATGAAAGGTGTGCACCTAGAAAATTTTATAGGCCTAAATGAAGACTTAAAATGTTGAAAACGCTGAATTTAATGGTGACTAGGACTCATACACCATATTGGGCTATTTAGTCCTAGAGTAGGTTTTTGGGCAGGAACAAAAATCTGGCAAAGAGGTGTCTAGAATTCCTAAAATTTGCAATTTTTTTATACTAGGACTCATATGCTAGAAGTGGTGTATCATTCCAATTAAGGTTTTCTAGAAATTCAAAGTATGAATCTGCTCTTCAATTTCTGCTCTGTCCTTTCCACCTAATTTCCCTAGATCTAAAATTTTGATTTATAAATTCAGATGCCTCCCACCGATTCCAATGCAAGGACAATTCTGACAACTTTGAACACTCCTTTACAATTTATCCAAACTTGCTCCTTAATGTTCTACAACCTGTAGTGTTGGTATGTATGCACTGATCATGCTATATATTGTATAGCCCATGGCATAATCGTATTGACCCCGCCCACTGGGTCCCCGAGGGACTTTGTCATTTTTCACACACAGCTAAAAAAGGAAAACGGGAAAAAGAAAGAAAAATCTAATTTTGTAAAACCCTAATTGGAAGCTTCTAAAAGCTTGTTATAATGGGTTGGGATGGGAGTTACAGTATGAAGAAAAATGTGATTATTCGCGAGATTGTAATAAGTTTTGCACTAGATAATAAAATCATTGGATGGTTGCGGTTTGGTGGATGTAGCTTAGATTGGGTGAACCACGCTAAATTCTCTGTGTTAAGGATTTTATTCTATGTATGTTTTAGTTTCTCCGCTATTATTTAAATCTGCATTTAGATATCCGCCATTCTAACCCTGCACACCTAGATCTAAAATCGACACCAAAGAGAGGGAAGATGTTTTTGTTATTGGAAAGGAATTTCCCCTTTGTCAAACCCCGCTTTGGTAATCAAAACTTGAAATGAAATGAAATAGGAAAAAAAGAGAATGATGAATGAAAAAAATGAAATGTTACAACACACCAAACCCTAGCAATAAAGTGTTGCAAACATGTATGAAGTGGCTCCAATGGATGTAGATCTCAACTCTTGCTTGAATGTGATAGATCTTGACTTGAATGCTAGCTTGAATTAGAAAACCCTACATCACAATTGTTAGCTCGAAAACAAACATGATGCGTGATAGCTTTAGAATGATGCTTGATGCTTGAAGAATGCTCGAATATACTTGATAATCAGCTCATGAATACTCTTGAATGCTCTTGTAAAATCTTGTAATCTCCAATTTTCTATAATGTGTGAATACTTGAAAGCTTAGGAGAAAATGAATGAAAGAACCTTGTATTTATACTTGTTTATGCCAAATTTACCAAAATTACAACACTACAAGCCAACCTCAAATCTAGGAGGATAAAATCCCACCAAGAATTTGAATTAATTTTAATTTTGGGCCACATGAGACTCATACACTAGAAGTGGCGTATGAGTCCCCTTAGGCTTAACTATGGGACACATTTTAAAAATGCTTAGAATGATGTAAAATACAGATTGGTACCCAAAAACCTAGGTGGGACTCATACACCCAAGGTGGTGGATGAATCCCAGATCACTAAATCTGGGCCATACAACATAAAAACATGTGAATTATGATTGGCTGTTGGTTTATGTCAGGATTATCCTTGAAAAGATGCATTAATTAAGGCTTGTGGATGTAAAATAAGGCTAATTAAAGCATAAAGAAGCCCAATTATTTAATAAAACCCTAGAATAGTGTGACAGTGTGTTACAAAACTTTAGAATAGCCCAAATAAGGTAGAATTAAGTTCATTTAGTTCACAAGGGCCCAAGACCTAATGTGAATATGTTAGACATATTACAACACTAAATCAAGGCCATGTTAGGGAGTACTTTTTCCATCATTACATCTAGCCCCCACTTTAGTGAGAGGAGGAACTTGCTTCAAAATCATAGTAAAGTAGACCAACGTGCATCAAGAGGGGTCCAAATCTACCAATTCTAGTAAGATAGGATGACAATGATCAAGAGGGTTGTGCAATTCCCCAGGACAAAGTTCCTATGGAAAACCAACATAGGCACAAAAGAACACACATGAAAATGATATAAAGAGTGATAACAAGGAACAAGCATACACTACCAAAGAAAGAGAGAAGAGAACAAAAAACTAAAAGAGGGGTGGATCAAGCTTCGATTGTTTGTCCAACACGATGTGGATTAGATCTAGGTTGTTTTTTATGAAAAATGCACACTCACTCTAAGTCACCAAAACTTCAGGTTGTCTATTAGGTGAGTAATCCAAGAGGGTGAAACACATACACACATGGCTAGTATGTGCTCACACACACACATGAGTGGCTATGGGAAAGTTATGCCTCAGATTGGATTCTTGTCCAACCATACCAAAGTTATACGTCTTGATCACTTTAATAAGGTGCCACACAACAATGAACTTCAAGCTTTATGAGGCAAGAAAAGCTTCGTATGCTTGGAACTCATGAAAAAACAAGATGGCTCAAATGGCAAGGAAGGTGTGTTATGCAAGGTGGTCATATAACCAAAATTTTGTAAATTCAAAATAGGGATTTCTCAAGGGAGTCTTGATTAATTCATGTGAGGTCTTAACTTAGGGAACATGATGCCTAATGTCTCCAAGAGAGGACCAATCAAAGAATAAAAGACTCAAAACTTAGGGGATGTAGTGTGTCACATCAAGCCATTAAGAGGAATGTAATATTATTAGAGAGATCACACTCTTGAAGGACATTCAATTCAATGTCATCCACAAAGCAAAACATGCATCACATGAAGCAAGAATATTTCACCATGAAACAAGAAAAAGAATAAAGCAAAAGAATAATGCCAATGTATGCCCCCACATTAAATAAATTTCTAAACACCATGCTATGAGCAATTAATTTAAAGTAGAGAATGATAAATGCTAACAATAAGGAATACACAAGAGCTTACTTTGAAAGCCCTATGCCAAGTCATATGTTTCCAAGTAAAGCTATGTCATGAAAAGAACAATGGGTTTCCCTCAAAATGAAACTCCAAACACGCATAAGGGATCTATGGATTTGGGGTCATTATGTTCTTTCTACAATTTTTTTAAGAGATCTTAGATCTATCATCATTCCCAACAATACTCATAGAACTAGAAGAATCACACAAAGAGAGAAAAAACAAATCAAAACCTTTTGAGTCAACCTGGAAGAAACATGTATGTCCCGATGCCTCACATCATCCCCAAAAGGAAATTACAAGACAAATGAAAAAGATAAAGGAAACCCTTTTGGTTCAACATGGAAGAGACATGAGTGTCTTGACGCCTTGCATCATCCTCAAAAGGAAAACACAAGAAAAATGAAAAAGATAAAGGGAAAATATTTTGGGCCAACATGGATGAGACATGAATGTCTCAAAGCCTTGTGTCATCCCAAAAAGAAAAACACAAGACAAATAAAAAATATAAAGGAAAAATATAAAATATTTATGACATAGAGAAGAATGAAGGTACAAATAGAGGAATGTCATAAAGAGAGAGGGAGATACATAAAAAAAACACCATGGGGGATCATGTTATGCACATGCAATCACATAAAGAAAAATGAAATAATGCAAAAGACTATTAAGGCACATGTGATTCAACCTAAAGTAGGTCATCCACATCCCAATCATGTTCATTGTATACCCAAGGCAGACAACTATCCAAAGCGACAATAGCAAGTGTCGAACTAGGTCCATCACCAGGTTCAACACTCTTCTTAGGAGAATTTTTGTTTAAGCTCATGGAAGAGGAAAACAATGTATTTAATTTATTATGCACTTATGCATCAATCTTTACAATCTCATCATTGTCATCCAAGTTAATCACAACAAGAGGTCAAATAATAATGTCTAAAGAAGGTTTTAGCTCTTGTTGTGGTATAATATCTTTTTGCTTTAGCGAAGGGAGAGACTCGTCATGCACTGCTTCAGTCAAGTTTGGTTCTTGATTTTCTTTTTTTATTTCTTCATTTAACTTTCAAGGAAGGGCAGGATGTCTACGCCTACACTCTCTAGCACCTCTATTTCTTTTAATTGAATAGTTTCCAAGTTGCATATATGTAGGAGTGAAAATGATCAACCATAGGTTTCTTTTCTTCCTTAAGGGGAGGAACGAAAGAAACCATGGAAGCTTGTTCAACCACGTTCTCTTTGACTTTGTAAACTTATTTTATTCTAGGAGGCATGACAAGATTTTTTTCATTATCTCTTGGTCTTTTGTAGGAAGTAGGCAAAGGATCTATCTTAATTTTTTCTTGGTTGTTGGGCATGTCTTTTGGTTCAATCATGGTTTCATCAAGGATGGTAGGTTCAATCTCAGATTTAGGCATGTTTTGAAGGGATAATTTTTCTATGCATTTCACCTTGAACTTTTGGTAGGATTTGAAAAATAAGTATTCTTGAGGTTTAATGGGTTCCATAGGTTCGGGAGAAAAGAAATATAATGAAAATTTCCCTTAGAAATACAAAGAGTTAAAGCCACCATGATGCACGATGAAAATTTCATTGCCAAAGGAAAAATTTAAGCATTTATGCACAACCAAAGGGACAAAATTCATGGAGTGAATCCATGGATATCCTAGCTTCACACAAAATTGGTCTAATTGCAGGATGATGGAGAATGAGACATCTAATGTTTTTGGTCCTATTTGTAAAGGAAGGGTGATTGATCCCATCGTATGGCAAGTGAAATCGTTATGCATTTTGATCCATTCTTTAGGCTTATCATATATTTTTTGATAGAGTTCATGCACAAGTAAGAAATCTTTAGTGGTCACATTCTCTACACAAATGGGATCTATTAATATCTCATTGGTGGACTTGTCACAGATATGGCCAGCTATGTAAAGAGGACCATCAGGTGCATGCTTAAGTATATCTTGTAAGGAGAAAGCAATCTCAAGAGGATTTTTAGTTTGGCCCTTATGAGGTATGACATCGATCAATCCAACCATATCATCTATAGGATCAGTATCTATAGGATCATTTTGAATAGTATCATTGTTCTCATCATCTATACCAACATTCATCACATCATTCTTTTTAGCTTCACTAGCTTTGAAAAATGAAATATTATGATTAGGTATAGGATTGGTAAAAATTTGCAAGTTTTTGTTAGGAGGAGAAACAAACTTATTTCCTTGATCATTAACACCTCCAATAGAAATTCAACCAAATTTAATGAGGTCTTGCACAAGATGTTTAAGATGCTTACAATGTTTTGTATCGTGTCCATTTTATCAGTGATAGTGCTAGTAAGAATTTGGTCTATCATTTGCGAGTAATGGTTTATTAGGATTGAGAGTTTTAATGGGAGGAAAAGTAATCATTTTCCATTCTAAGAGTTGTGACATTGTGTTATGAAGGGTATCGAGCAAAGGAGTGAATTATCTTTTTGGGTCCCCATAGTTAAAGGGTATTGTTTCTTTAATAGTAGCTACTTGGTTATCAACATGTTGATTTGTTTGTTGAGGGAGATTTAGTTGAAGGAAACCTTTATTCTTCTTCCTAAAAGGTTGGTAATTTTTTTGGTTTACAGACTCACACTTCTCAATTCGGCTAGAGGTGGATTTTTCATCACGACCACTAACCTAGTTTTGATAATCACATAGGACAGTACATAAGTGCATGAAGGAGTGGAATTTCATCATGGTAAGCTTATCTTTTATCTTACTTTGAAAATTCTCTATGAACATATTTTGAAGGTGAGGGTCAGGGACCTTTACATTGATTTGGGAATAAAGTGATTGATAGAATGAAATAAAGTCGGTAATTTTTCCTCTTCTTTTTGCTTACATCTCATCAAATCAGCCAAGGTCATCTTAGGGGTCATATGCACTTGAAAATGAAGATACTCTCTCAACAAGTTAATTGAATGAATGAATTAAGCTGTTTAGTGGCAATGAAGAAACCATCGTAAGGCGATCCCTTTTAAGGATCTAGGGAAAATTTTAGGCAAGAGTTTTTCATCAAGAATAAAGTCACTACATAAGCTGGTATAGGAAGAAACATGGTTAGAAGGATCTCCTTTTCCTCCATATTTCTCCAATCTAGGCACCTCTACACCTTGTGGCATCAGTGTTTACAATATCTCCAAGGAAAAGGGACTTCTTTTGACAGAATATGTAGGTGGGTCATTTTGATTTTGATTTATGGTGGAAACTTGTTTTTGAAGGGATGAAACAGTTTGAAAAAGTTGGTTTATGAGAGGGTCATTGCTTGTATCATGAGATGGAGGTGAATAAGGTGGAGCGGTGTATTTGTTTGAAGGAAAAGTGAATGGAATTCTTATATATGGTAAAGTGGTAGGAGATATGATGTGTGATGCCACAAAGGTACTAGGGATGCGAGCAAAAATACCTAAGGAAGGAATCACATTACTAGTAGGTTGTATTGATGTTATAACTTGAGGGATGGTATAGGTAGGAATAGAGGAAATTGATGTATACTTTCAAAGAATTAATCATGCCACAGAGATTCTCCATAGTAGAAATAGATGAATCAAAATTAGCATTGGGAATAACCTTCTGCAAATCTTCCAAATCTTTTTGAATGTTTATTCTTTCATGCTCATGTTCAAGTTTTCTTACTTTTGCAACTTTTAGCTTCACTACACTCTTCCTTTTCTTCCCTATTCTAATCACACTTGTTAGCTCTCAAATCTACACCCCTGCTAAGTTGCAAAACTTAGCAATTTGGAGTAACATGGGAACACTCCTAGGTTGTGGGTCACCTAAACTTGGAGAGGACCTCCACATAAGGTTGGCTCCTAAATGGTGTCACCTAAACTACTACTAAACTAATGATTTTCTGAGGAAAAATTAAGAAGGAAACATGAAAATAAAACTAACTCCTAAGGTGATGCACCAAAAACTAACTAGGACCTGCAAACTTAGTTTACATACACAATTTAAACAATTACTATTTTTTTCTTACAAAACTCACTTCTATATGTTTCCTACATGAATACTTTATAAGGAGGATTTGATGCTAAACTCTTAGAAGGAAAGAAGTTTCACAACTAAAAGTGTTTGCATTATAAACATAGCTTATAACTTGTAGCAACATACTTTTTTGCAAAAAGGTGCTTAACATGAGACAAAATTACAAGGAAAGAGATAAAATTCACAAGTAATTTGATCAATCAACCAGATGCACACAATAAAGCACAAAATGAGAAGGTAAAATACTCAATATCATTGACATCTAAGGTACTCACTGGTATACAAGTCTGTCAAAGAGTTACAATATTTCTCCTACTAAAAGAAAAATCAAAGAAAGAGTTACCATACTACTGGAAAGAAAGAATGAACTTCAAAAACTCTATTTGATGTCACTTATACTTTTTTGAAAAAACTACCCCACTGGTGTAGAGCACCATGGGCATCATTTTTTTGACAATATGAGTTAGTAGGGTCTTAGATAGGTGTTTTTTTTCTTTTTTCACCTAAATAATGCCATAATAGGCCATCTTGTAAGGTTTTAAGTCTATTTGATTCAGTTTGGTGTTTATCATGCAAAAAGTGCAAAAAATGTAAAAGTTGTCAATATGGAAAAAAGTGCAAAAATTCAATTTTAGAGAAGCCCAATAGTCAGTTGGGATTTGAAGGGTGGTTGGTTAGTTTGAGAGTTATTTTTTGGTGGTAAACTACAAAAATATCATTGAAAACTTCAAATAAAGGTTGGTGTTGATGATATTGTGAAAGCAACTCAATAAAAGTGCCTTATTTTCTTCAAATTTTTGTGTTTTCCTTCATATTTTGCTATTGGAGGCTAAATAACTTTCTTGTACAAGAAGTTCAAGGATAGCAGTGGATTTTTCTTAGTGGAGAAACATTTTAAGACCATTTTTTCTTTTGTGGGATTGAAAACTATTAAGTTTTGAGTGTGTGGTGGTGGATTTTTTGGGTCTAAAAACTCCATTTTCAAGGGTTTTGAAGGTTTAAAATGTATTTTTTGACTCATTCCACCTGTTTTTTATATTGTGGCTTGGTGGAATGAGTCTATTAAGATGGTAATAGGTGTAGGAGTTGAGTTTTGGAGTAGGGTAGATTATTGGAGGGTTTGGGCTTAATGCCCTAGATGTCAAAATTAAGCATTTTGAGTGAAAGGTGGTGGTTATGAGTAGGTATTTGTAGAAATATTTTGGGGCAGTAGGTTTTTATGGTAATTTGAGTATGTGTAGACCTTTTAAGAAATTATTGAGGTGTTGATTAGATTTGGGAAAGTGGGGAAATGGTATTTTCAATAAACCCTCTACAAAATAAGCAAAAGTGAGGGTTTGATGAATAAGTGACTTAGAGGGTTTTCTTGGTGATAAAAATTGTCAATTTGGAAGTTTTGAAGATTGATAATGAATTTCAATGGGTATTTGAGGTTGTAAATTTTTTTAGGGAATAGCTCCTTTGTAAATGTGGCCTAATTGGTCTATTGGGACTGTGTAGAAGGTCAATTTTCTTGGTGTTGGTCCAAAGTGACCTATAGTGATTTTGGGATATTTTTTGCATTGGCATAATGGGTGCTTGTAATGGTGTAAGGTTTTATGGTTATTCAAGTAGATTGGGAGAAAAGTTCAAAAAACTAGGTTTGCACACCTATAAGAGAATACTTGGTGAAATTGTGAAGAGTTGGTGGAATAGGGTTTTGAGAGTTACAAATTTGATTCAAAGTGTTTGAATTGTGAATTATGAGTGATTTCCTTCCTACTCTTCATCAATTGGTATAAGATCTTAGGGATTAGATCTATAGAAGTTGAAAGGTTGTAGATTGAAGGTGAGAAGGTGAAGAGTCAAGATGCCTCCAAAGGGTAATAATATGGCAAGAAAGATGCAAGAGATGGAAGAGAAGACTAAGAGGGAGATTAGAAAGTTGAAGGAGATGCAAAACAAGTTGGTGGAAGGATTCAAAAGTTTTGAAACAGGTCAGAAAAGAGGTGTGGTTGTAAGTGATGAAAGTGACTCTGAAGAGGAAGAGTATGAAGATGTGGAAAAAGAGTTGGATCTTGAATATAAAAATATGGCAAGGTTACTGAAGGTATTAAAAGGAATAAAACACAAGGTATAAGTTCATGTTCCTATGTATGATGTTAATCTTGATGATGAAGCATTGTTAGACTTGATTGCAACTTTGGATAATTACTTTGAATATGAGGATGTATCTGATGAAGAAAAGGTGAAGATAGAAAAAACTAAATTGAAGGGGCATGCACTTGTTTGGTGGGATTATGAACAAGATGAAAGGATAAGAAAAGGTAAGTCTAAAATAATCTCATGGGATATGATGGTATCCAAATTAAAAGGTAAATCTTTTCCAAGTGATTATACTATTCAAATGTCTAAGAAGCTTCAAGATTTAAAACAAAAGGAAATGAATGTTAAGAGTTATACTAATAATTTTTATAAGTTGAGCATAAGAGCAAGACATATAATTGATGATGTAGAAAAAGGTGGATAAGTATCTTAGTGGAATAAGATTTAACATCTAGGATGAATTGAGTTTGCACAATCCAAGGACCATTGAAGAATGCTACCAAATGGCTATAAGGGTAGAAGAAAAAATGAAAAGAAGGCAAGACCAGAAAAGTAGAGGTAGAGGTAGCACTTCAAGAGGTAGGGGTACATTTTCTTCTTTAAGAAAATCCAATGAAAGCCAAGGAGATGCACATAAAGAACAAGGACAGTTTGTTGATCAACATGGTGGATTTAGAGGCTCTAGAGGTAGATTTGGAGGTAGAAATACAAACATGTTTTTAGGTAGATGCTATAATTGTAATAAGTTTTGAAATCCTACATAAAAGTGCCCTAAAAAGAAAGGTTCTACATCAAGTGGTGGTGAAAGGAGAAGTGAGATAAGGGCTCAAATAGTGCATGAAAATGATTGTGAAAGTGTGAATTCTCCAAATGTATTTGTTGCTCCAGAAATTGGGGACCCTTTGATGGCTATAAGACAACTCCTCAAGGAAACAAAGCAGAATGAATCAATGCAAAGAAGAGCTCTATTCAAAACTACATGCAAATGCAAGGGTAAGGTATGCAAGGTAGTTATAGATTCAGGTAGGACTGAGAATATGGTCTCTAATGACATGATAGATAAGTTGAGGTTACAAAAATTTCCTCATGAAAATCCATATAAGATATCATGGTTGAATGCTAACCAATCCATATTGGTTAGTGAACAAGCTTTGATTGAATTCAATATTGGTGGTTATAAGGATAAAGTTGTTTGTGATGTTGTACCAATGAATTGTTGTCATGTTTTGCTTGGGAGACCATGGCATTATGACAAGCATGCTATATATGATTATAGAAGCAATAGTTATCAAATTAAGCATGAAGGGAATAGTTTTATACTAAATCCATTACAAGGAGGTGTTGAGGATTAGTCTAAGGTAGCAAAGGTGATAATTTTTGGTAAGCAAGAGTTTGTGAAGACAAAGGAAGAGAAGTATAAGGAGTTTGCAGCCACTTCCATGTTTGAAGACATCAAAACAAAGAATTTGAAAAGTGTTTCAGGGTTGAAGGATAAAAGAAAAGTGTGTGTAACCACTATGAAGGAAGAATATACCAAGAAAGTGAATGTGAAGGATGGTTTAGTGTTGAAGAGGAAAGGAGCGGATAGTTTGGTGTTAAAATCTGAAATAGAGAAAGTCAAGGATGAATTCCTTGAGAAGGTTAAAAATGAGTTGAAGAAGTATGATGGAATTGTGATAGGGACACTCCTATGTCCCTTGTTTGCAAAAGAGGATAAAAGGTAGTAAGCTATTATTGATACAGAGGTGTGCAAGTCTTAGAAAACATAGGATTGTAAGTCTGATAGGACAGTGGTCTTAAGAGTAGATAACTCAGGGACATAGATGAAGAGAGGAAAAGAAGTGATGCAAGGGTGTATGAGTAAGTTTAGTCATGAGGAAAAGGAGGAAAGGAGGATAAGTGAGAGGATAGATACAAAGGAAAAATATGAGGTGGATCAGATTGTTTGGCAAGAACCATCTGGGAAGAACAAGTTTGCAAATAGGGGGAAGGACTGGACAGTTAAGGATAGAGTTGGAAATGGTAAGTTTGCAGTTATCAAGGTCAAGTTAGCATCAACATCAGATGAGAGAAATATCAAAGGAATTTTTCCTTGCAAAAGGATCTTTGAAGATCCAAAATGTGAAGTGTTCAAGGGTGGAAAATCTGCAAATCACATTCCAAGAGACTTGGAATCTTTTTTTGGCTAGTTGTATGGTGCAGAGCACCATGGGCATCATTTTTTGAAAACATGAGTTAGTAGGGTCTTAGATAGATGTGTTTATTTTTTTTCAACTAAATAAGGCCATAATAGGCCAAGGCCTTCAAGGTTTGAATTCATTTGCGTCAGTTTGCGCTGCCATGCAAAAGCGCAAAAGCGTAAAAGTTGTCAATATGGAAAAAAAGTGTAAAAATGCAATTTTAGAGAAGCCCAATGGTCAGTTGGGATTTGAAGGGTGGTTGGTCAGTTCGAGAGTTATTTTTTGGTGGGAAAGTGAAAAAATATCATTGAAAAATTCAAATAAAGGTTGTTATTGATGATTTTGTGAAAGAAACTCAATAAAAATGCTCTATTTTCTTCAAAATTCTGTGTTTTCCTTCATATTTTTCTCTTGCAGGCTAAATAACTTTCCTACACATGAAGTTCAAGGCTAGAAATGGATTTTTATTTTTAGTGGAGAAACATCTTAAGACCATTTTGGCTTTTGTGGGATTGAAAACTATTAATTTTTGAGTGTGTGGTGGTTGATTTTTTGTAGGCAGGTCTAAAAACTCCATTTTCAAGGGTTTTGAAGGTTTAAAATGTATTTTTGAATCATTCCACCTATTGTGTATACTATGGCTCAGTGGAGTGAGTCTATTAGGATGGTAATAGGTGTAGGAGTTGAGTTTTGGAGCAAGGGATATTATTTGAGGGCTTGGGCATGATGCCTTAGATGTCAAAATTGAGCATTTTGAGTGAAAGGTGGTGGTTATGAGTAGGTATTTTTAGAAATATTTGGGGGAAGCAGATTTTTATGGTCTTTTGAGTAAGTTCAAACCTTTTAAGAAATTTTTGAGGTGTTGATATAATTTTTTGGAAAGTGGGGAAATGGTATTTTCAATAAACCCTCTCCAAAATAAGCAAAAGTGAGGGTTTGATGAATAAGAGACTTAGATGGTTTTATTGGTGATAAAATAAATTGATTTGGAAATTTTGAAGAGTGATAAATGACTTTTAGTGGGTATTTTAGGTTGGTAGAGTGTTTAGTGCATAGCTCCTTTGTAAATGTGGCCTAATTGGTCTATTGGGATATCATAGAAGGTCAATTTTCTTGGTGTTGGTCCAAAGTGACCTATAGTGATTTTGGGATATGTTTTGCATTGGCATAATGGGTGCTTTTAATGGTGTAAGGTTTTAGGGTTAGTCAAGTAGATTGGGAGAAAAGTTCAAAAAATTGGGTATGCACACCTATAAGGGAATACTTGGTGAAATTGTGAAGAGTTGGTGTAATAGGGTTTTTGAGAGTTGAAAAGTTGATTCAAAGTGTTTTAATTTTTATTGATGATTGATTTCCTCCATTCTTTGCATCACCCACACATATCCTTATAACAAGCTTCTAGTCGGATAACCAAGAAAAGCCAAGAAGAAAGAACCAAAAACCCCTCCAAAAGGTCAGCAAAATGCAGAAAATTCAAGCCATGAACCAAGTCACACTAAAAGCATGATAAACTACCTCCAAATGCACTCATTCCCTCTGAAAGATAGTCAAATAAAACCTTCACACTTTCCACATGTTCGACACAAGTCATCATCATTCAACCTTGTCTCCAAACTAAGTCAAACAAGCCTATATTTTTGGCATGTGTTTGCTAACCTCTCAAACCTCCCCTATATGCTTGCAAAAGCATAAATCATTAACACTTATTCATCTCCCCTTTGACTCAATCTTGAAAACAAAATACCTTTATTTTGCACCATATGCAACATTAAATGAAGTGTCTTATAAATCCATCAGTTTAATAATGTTCTCACAATTTCAAAACTAATGCAAAAAATAAAGGCATTTGGCTCAATATTTAAAATCATACTTTCTTAATGCATTTACATAACACCTCACTTTTGCATCTAAAATTAACACTTGACTAAGTGGTTTATAATCATCACTTAGTCAAATATTTTACATTTTAAAATAAATGCAAAATAATACACTTATGACAACCTATATGGGAGATCAAAATGCAAAAATTCCATGAGTTATGAGGGAATCTACATTCCAACATGTGTTGGTGACATATACAAGGAAGACACACTTGTATGGGGTATTAGCTATGCAAATATTTCTTAAAAAAAGCCTTAAGTGGCATCAAATGTTTTAGGGCTTTGACAACCCTAAAGAAACCTGTGGCCAAACATTATACCACATTTCATTTCACTTGAACCTTTTTGGTAAACTATGAGGGCACTGATAAAGGGCTTCAATGGAGGGTTTGTATCTTTCCTTGGCAGTTTTTGAGTGCCACAAAGGTATTTTCAATAGATTTGTGTGCAAGATCAATATGCAGAAACTTGAGTAAACCTACTATGAGCATCCTCTTTGTTTCTCCTTTTCATTTCTATAGAAACAAAGTGCTTGTTCGAGCTCAAAATGTTGAAATATGATGAATGTTTTTGTTGCTCTTGTTTTCTCTATTGCACCCATGAACTCTCTATGCATTTGTTCCTCCTTAAGTGGATTTTGTATGCATTTTATATGGTAATGGCTATATTTGGGTAGTTTTTCATGAGTTTCATTCAAGCTCGACCCTTTGTGGATTTCTAGGTTTGCAGGTTTTTGAGTGCAAACAATGCTCCTTCCTTGTTTCTCCTCTTGGAATTTTTTGCATTTTAATGGTTGCGGCCATGTGTTTATGTAGATTCTCTTGAATTTTTTATTTCATTTTTAAAAAATGGCATCTTATTTCCCTGTGAAGCCATATACAGTGTGGCCATTATACACCACCTGTTATGATAAAAACCGCAAGATTATAGTTTGAATGAGATTTCATGAGAGGTTGATTAGTTGAACAAAAGCTATCTCAATTCCAACTATTCCACAAAAAATGTCAGCCATTTGAAGAATTTTTTTTTTCAAAATGATTCCGTGATCATTGTAATAATATGAGTATGAGAAAGACTATTTTCATTGGTGGCCAAGGTTTTCATTTACTATTGTTGGCTACTTTGAACTTTGTGGTTTGAAACTACTTTTCCAATATGAAATGTACCTCGATTTTGACAATTAGAGGACCATTTATTCAAGTTGGTGCTG
This sequence comes from Sequoia sempervirens, assembly GCA_007258455.2. Classification (NCBI taxonomy): domain Eukaryota; kingdom Viridiplantae; phylum Streptophyta; class Pinopsida; order Cupressales; family Cupressaceae; genus Sequoia; species Sequoia sempervirens. Next base: position 51,453 of record VDFB02322921.1, read on the forward strand.
GAATACTAATCGGCCATCCCCATTCTCACCATGTTCAATCACACTTCTTGAAGGGGTATTTTTTCATTCTTTCCTTTTGGAGTAGGTATCTTTGATGCAATTGTGGAATTGTGTTTCCATTCATCTTTTTTATGAGATGGTAAAGGCAATCTATCTGAAATTTTAGCATGCATATTCAAATCAATATTCTCCATTGTCTGTCATTTTCCCCTCTATGTAGGAGTCATAGAGTCTTCAAACTTTGAATTCATGTGCTTCCTCTCAAAGCAACCTCCATCATTGATATAGAACTCCACACCTCTTTCTCTTGTCTTCACTACAATTGTTCCATCCTCATGCTTATCTTCATGTTGTGCAGTCACCTTATCATCCACACTATTACTTTGGCCTAGCCCCATGGTTATTTTTTGATGAAGATATCTCAGTCCATTGCTTTGACATCTCTTCCTTTCTAAATGAATTTTCAATATTGTCTTAGCTCTCTTTTTGAAGGGACTATATCTACTCACCTTAAGTCAGTTTTTCAAGACAAAGTGTTATTTATATATGCCTTTGTTGTCTTGAATGCTTTCTTATCTCAAACAATGCTTTTGAAGCCATCCATGCAAGTATTCATGTCATTTATGGACTTCCCTATTATGTTGATCAAGTACTGTCCCATTGTCATGTATGACTATCAATTATTGTATGCTTCCTTGATGTGTCATAGGCCTGTATATTGACACTATCTTATACCAAATTGACTGAAGATTGTTGCTTTTCCAAAAAAATATTTAAATCTTGTAGACTACCCTATTATGCATCAAACATAGTCTTAAATGTTGTAGGTTTTCCTTTCATAGAATCTTGTGATACTTGTTTTCCCTAAAATCATCTAAAAACTATCATGAGGACATAGAACTGTCGGCTTATATGTTTCTTGTCAAGACTTTAATTAATGACTTTACACCATCATTGGGTAGTTAACCTCCACGATCAAAATCATCACACTCTTTATCTCCACATAAAGACTCTTGAAATTCCATGCATCTATTTATATCAATCATGTCATGCCATGTGGACTAAGATCTAGATCTTATCCTTAGGTGATTGTTGTCCCATGTATCTTCTTTAGCACTGTCATTGTGCCTCTATCTCACTATGTATTCATAACTACTTTCATACTTTATCAACAAAACTCTCCTAACTTGAAAGAAATATCCAGTAGAGTAATCATAACTAGAGTAATGTGCTAATTTGAAGTCTTGTAAACTCAGGTAAAATGGGTCCATTAAGAAGATTGAAAGAAATATCCAGTAGAGTAAGATTTCCAAGAAGAAATGGCTTCCCCTTTGATCAACATGATGGTAGCCTACTATTTGGTTCACTGTGAAAAGATGAAGAGTAATATTTCTTGATAATTCACACAGTTTTTGTTGCATTTTTTGAATTTGATAATGAAAGTTGATCAAATGGGATGATTCCATATTGATTTAATGCATAAAGAATAGTTTTATCATCAACTTGAGCAAGTTGCTCAATTTTTCTTACATTCCTACCCCTCTTAGAACACAAGAGGGTAGCATGTTGGGCTCAACCCTCGTGGGAGCCACATTTTACTCCACATGTTTTAGCTAGATGAAAAAAAACAATAACAAAAATTTGACCTAAACCTACACAATAAGCAAACATGTTAGATAAAACAGAGCATATGATAGATGTGTTTGATAACTCTCTTCTTTTCTTGAACATCTATGGTATGTAAACTATTTTTGTTTATAATGATTAGGCTATATGTTTATGGATGTTTGCATATGTATTGATTGGTGATCCTTCATTGCTCTAACCAACTCTCTCTTACACATGTAGGAAATCTTCGAGTAGCAGGGGGAAAGCAACAACTGGAGGCTGGATAAGCAAGAGGGTTGAAGCTGATGCAAAACAACTCAACCAGGATTCCTCATTCAGGAAATGACAGGTCCCCCTTTTTTACATATGCATTTTTCTTTATTGTATCTATAAATGTATAGTTTTTTCATTATTAGCATTAAAATAGTCAGTCACATGGCTTGTGTGGGACAACATACATTTATGTTTATCAATAAAGACTAAATTTTGTAGAAGATGTTTCACTCTCTTCTCTATTGTATGCATTTGCATAATGTAATAATGCATTTTTTTGATAATTTATTTTATGTGTATGAATGAACATAGTGGAATTAAAAATGTGTACTTTTTCCCTTTACTTTGCAAAATGTTATCTCTACTCTACATGATTGAGTTGGAAGCAAAATCAGGTAACAACGCTACTAGAGGTGCTTTCTTTAGTGAGATGCTTAGGGATTTCCAAGAGAATTTTAGCATATTTATCAATTTTAGCCTCTGACACTTAATAATTCAATTCAAACATCCAAACTAACCTTGATTCAACTGCTTCCATGTGATAGAAATATGTAGACACAAGAAAATTTATGCTTCCAGAGTATCTTTCCACAACACTTACTAGAATCCTAGACCTTTTGTTCATCTTCATTTGAAATTTTCCAAAGAATTTAGCAAGAGAAGATTCAAAAAGTATTCTTTCTACTCTTCTTGATCTCCTTTAAATTCTTCAAAAGATGTATGCGAAGTAGTTCACACAAGTCATATTCCATACCTCTTAATACCATATCAACAATAATATTCACCACAATAGTAGAAACTATAGTCATTGTTAGGGATACAAGCTTTATGACCAATGACCATAGAAGCATACCTTATTACCAGATCAACAATCGATGTCAAACCAATTTATTTTCCTTTATAACTCACACCTGTAACCTCAATTATTTCTTTCTCATTCATGGTCTTCAGTTTAGGAACCGGTCTAGAGGAACATAGACTAGTTATATCTCTAATTGCCTCTTTGGTAACTAGATGTGCCTTATCAATCCACAAATATTCATCATGAATTCTACTCAATAGGCATCATGATTCTATTTCAATTTGTTTTCCCAAAGCACATTCAATTGAACTAATGACATTTATTCAATCTTATTGTAAACAAATGCATATATATCTTTTGTAGGAAACACTCTTAGAGGGATGCAAGAGAATGCACCAACAGATTCTTCCAACACATTCCTAGCTTTATTCACACAATTCACAATCTTTGAATTATCCATCAATAAAAGTGAAAAACTGCACAAACAAAAATACCTCTAAAGATTTCAATCAAGAAATGTATAGATGTCGTATTTCCAGAGCTCACTTTGAATTTGTCTATTATTTTCTTCAAATTCTGAAACTTTGAATTCCCTTCTAAATTTCCTTTGCATGCTTCTCTGAAAATACATGTAGGTCTTTAATTTTATCTGAACTTATTCCTTTCATTTTCAATGATTTTGCAATAAATGTTTTAACTTGCAGGTAGATTGCCTCAAAAATTATGTATGCCTCAATTCTTTCAAATTCTGTAGACTTCACTCTTCACACATGCGACTGATAAAATTCCTTAATCTTGTTACCACATTAAATATACTTTTGTCATGATATGACACAAGTACCAATGAGGGGGTTTATTATGTTTTTTGATGATTGCTCCCCCTTAGCCACTGCTTTCATTTAGAAATTGACAGGAGTATCTTCATCAGAGGTTGACATAGATAAGACTGATGATTCCTTTCTCCAAATCTTTTCCATTTCTTTTCTTGTCATTTCTGGATCATAGTTTTGATCATTCTTCTTCGCCAGATAGATGTTCTTCTTTCTTCTACTATTACTACCAGGATGTTTTGGTTTTCTGCACTTACAACAAGTAACATTCTTCTTTCCATTTTCCCTTTCATTCAACAAACTATCTTTATATCCATTCTTCTTTCCCTTAGAATCATTCATAGTAATTTTGCAGTCCTTTGCCTTATGACCAAATTTCTTGCAGGAATGATAAACACCATTGAAGTATGAATACCTTTTTGCATCATGTCGTTTTACATGATTTTTTTTGGAATTGATTCTTTGCTCCTTGACTTGTCTAACTTTGTACCGCATCTTCTTACCAATGAATTTCTTCTCTTTAGAACTTTGACCTTTTTCAAACCCTAAACTGATCTTATCCCTTTCTAGTCTTTGAGAGGTAATCAATTCATCAAGCATTTCCAAGATTATCTTAAATTTTTCTTAAAAACTCTTTTCCCTTTCTATATTAGATCTCGGGATTTCTCATTCTAATTCAAGCTTTGCGCATTCATCCATCTTCTTTTGAATTTCAATTTCCTAACATTATTCAATTCTTTTCTTCTCATCCAATTGTTCCAATAGGTTAGTGATGATTTCTTCTCCTTAGACAATAGATCACATGCATCCATAATTGTACTTTGTAGCTTTTCAATGTGCTCATTTGCTTTTATCAACTTTTACTTCAAGGCTTCCATTTCTTTTATAAATTCAACAGACTAATTTCAAAGGGAAAAATTTCTCATGTTTAAGTCTTGGGACCTTCCTCAAATTGTTAGGCTTCTTCCCAGGAACCAAGCTCTAATACCAATTGTTGAACATCTAGAATACTAGGAGGGGGGCTAAATCAGTATTCCACAAAATGATAATAAAATCCACTTAGCCATTATCACAATTTTGAATGAATCAACAAGAGAGAACATAGAAACAAGTCAATGCAATCACACACATGAACACCAGGATTTTTACATGGAAAACCAAGAATGGGAAAAACCACAATGAGGGTTAACTCACAATATATTATATCTAGATACAAAATATTATGAGATTCACTGTGAGGACTCACTATCCTTAAAAGGCTCACAACCTAAGTACAAAAGATGGCTCATTGCCAAGATACAATGATAGTGGCTCACTACCAAAAGAATGAACTAATGGAATACACCTTCAATGTGCAAGATTCAGTTCCATTGAAGCTCAGAATATAAAGTATTGCATCACTCAAAAAAATTGTACTACTGATAAAGCATTTAGGCTTTGATCTTCTCCTTTGTTCACTTGCTCGCACACACACGTACACACTTTCTCCTTTTTTCTCTCTTGTACATATCTCTTCTATTTTTCATCTTATATATATATGTATATACAAGCATATCTTATTCATCAATTAGGTTGGCCTAATTGGATGAACAAAAAATAATCAAAAACCTTTCTTCGTCGGCACCATATAAGATTTGAACATTTTATCCATGTAGTGCATTATGCCAAGTCGACTATTAGTCTTTATAATATATTGCATTCGTTGAGTCGGCCAAGACTAAAACATAATTCTCCAAACCAAAAAATAATCCTCAAAGTAAACACCTTCCATATCTAAGAACACATTAATTTCGACGCGCCGCCGCGAAAAGAGACGAAAACCGCAGCGAATTGTTCCACCAGCAGAACGCAGAAAGCCCTCACGCCACGCAAAAAACAGCCAACCTGGAGCAGCTTCCCGCCGTAAGCAGATCTGACCCATCGGCAGCCTGCTGACATTACCGTGGTTGATCTTTTGGTGAAAGCCGACAATGGATGACCAACGAAGAAGGAATCAGCAGTCCCAAGGAATGGATTTGAACAGTGGAATGAAATGAAAAGAGGGAATGGAATGGAACAGGATGAAAATGGAAGGAATGGAATGGAAGGAATGGAATGGAATGGAATGGAAGGAATGGAATGGAATGGAATGGAATGGAAGGAATGGAATGGAATGGAAATGGAAGGGCACCTGCCGGAAGAACGCCGGAACCAAGGTACTGGAGAAGTAACATTCAAAGGCAAGCGATAAGACCGCACCATCGCCACCGAATTTCCAAAAAAGACTGCAACCTGCAGTTTGAACCGGTAGTTCGCCGGTTCAGCCGCCAGTTCATGACCATTCTCCCGCCACGCCCCAGAACACTTCCATTTCTCGCAGAAAATTATTATGCCAGCGGCGGTTCAGCTTCCAAAAACTGGCGTTAAGCGGCCCACCCGGTTTAACTTCCTGCCCAGCAGGCAGAACGGCAGCGGAATTCAGTAGACCGCATCCAACTCCGGGTCTTGGGTTCGGTTCGATAGCCAAACTCTACCAGTCTTGCCCACGGCTAAAGAATATATTAATTTGAGGATAATCTCTCTATAATTCCTCTATTTAGCTGTAAATAGTTACAAAAAAGTGTGCGCACCTAGCTTTTGTGGGATTTTGTAGAATGTAGATAATATAAAAATATGTATTAATTTATTTTACATCTTCCTAGGCTCACATGTGATACAATTTTAAATTAGGGGTAGTTTTACAAATATTTAATTCACCCCAGATATTAAATGCAATTTTAATCTTGGCCATTGGTTTTGAGTTAATCTCCACCATTCATTTTGTAAAATTTCTCTATAATAGGTAGCATCCTCTCATTTGTAAGGGGTTGATTTATAATTTGTAACAAAATTTTGAATGTAATACAAGCAAAGGCATTGAAGTGTTGGTGAATTTACTTGTTATTTCTGAATGCACGCATGGTTCCTTCTTCTAGCTTTATTATTAGTTGTTAGTTTTAGTTCAATTATGATGATGGAAAAGTGTTAAGGTATTTGATCGATCTCCTTCTCATACCATTTTTGGTTTGTTGATTGTAAATTGTAGTTTATGGTTAGTCTAAGTTTTTACTACATTGGTTCAACTATGATGTTTGTTCATGTTATGCCAAAATATGGGTATACATCTAAATATTTACAGTATGAAAATCTTTATTTTTTCCTTATAAGATTGCACTATTTTTGTAGTGTTGTGGGTTTAACTTGATTAAGCAAAAAATAGTTTATTGGTGAATTTTTCTACCTACAACATCAAACATTGTTGTAATTGTCCTTAGTTTTTTAGAATTAAGATATCTCTAAGCCCTCAATCTTTTGATATTTATTTTTATAAATTTGGGTTAGTTTTAGGAAGAAAGGCATCATAAAACTGCCATATTTGATGATAATAGTCATTTTCATATTGCAGATAAAAAAAATAGCTAGGTTTTTAACTAGGCTTCATATTTTCCAAACCCTTAGTCTTATAAGTTTCCATTATTTAGTTGAACCATAAATTCCCTTTGTGAAACCAACAATAACATCAACCATTGAGTTATTTTTGTAAAGTCAAGACCTAGCATCCAAAGCCTTGGGGTTATTTTATTTCTTTTTAGAAAAGTTTCCTTTCAATAGAGATAGAGTACCTTGTGTTTTATTTGTGTTACATTGTAATGCAAAAATGCTCTTCAATAGAATTAGCGCTAGAAGGAGGGTATTTTTACTAAAATATGGAGTGCATAGGATCATTCTCTACTAATAGGTTTTGAATAATACTTAGATCTACACCAAATAAGTGAGAATTTCATGAACCTAGATCCCTCACACAAGCTAGGAGAGCTAAAATAGGGGGTGTTCATCATCAGCCCAACCTCACACTTCCACTTCATCTCTATCTTTCACTTCCATAACATCTAGTTCCTCTATCCCATCCTCATCTTCATCTCCCATTCCATCTACTATATTGTAACCACCACCACATCCACCAATGAATTAGTTACCGAACAACCCCTCACCCCTTACATTCAATAACTACATTCCTATGCCCAAGAACCCTAAAAAAAATTGTTCTAAGTTTTAAGTAAATGATTTTAATAGGACTGTTGAAGAACATATCAAGATCTTTGAGGGAGCTCTTGAAAATGAAAGGACAGATCATCAAGATGTAGCATAAAAACTCTTCCCTTATTCCTTAGGGGAGGAAGCCTTTTATTGGTTCATTCATTTATCAGCTAGTTCAATTACAACTTGGAAAGGCTTGAAGAATACTTTCTTAGTGAAATTCAAGATCCTTATCAACCCATGATCTGAATTGCATCAGCAATTTGTTGTATTCAATAAGAAAGACAATGAGCCCATAAGTTCCATTAATAATAGATTTCATAGGGCTTATACTAGGCTACAAACGCCTTACAACATAGATGATGCAGCAACAAGACAAGTCTAATATGCAATCCTAGACAATCTTCCTTTAGCATTTGTGAAAAGAGAAAATCCAATCCCACCTTCATTGGTAGAAGCTTATGTTGAGGCAATAAAGGTTGCATTGATTTCAGCCAAAATATATCAGGACCAACCAATTATTTGGGGGTAACAACAAGTTCCAATTAGATTCAAGGAATAAGTTAAGTTTTGGCTAATCACACTCTTGTCATGAATCAAGTTCCATAGATGCAGATAGCTCCTCATCCAGGTTCTCCATTGGGTCAAGCTCCATCAGGTTAGCCAATATACTTGTAGAATTTTTCTCCTTCAAGGACACAATAAGAGAAAGATGAAATAAAGGAACTTACAGAACAAATGAGGAAGCTCACTACTGAGGTTACTTATCTACAAAATCAAAAAAACTAATTATTATCTCTTAAAGAGGAATTTTTAGTATAGTTATAAATGAGATCAAGGTCAGAGTTTAGGTCAAAATTAGAATTACAATCAAGGAAAAAATCAGAGTTATCCAAGGAAAATTTGAACTTGGAATACTAGCCTTAATAATTGAGGAGTTCCATCACCTCTAGACCCACTAGCCACATCTAAAAATAAGCCTCTAAGACATGTATATATGGTTGAAGCTGCAATGTCAAACTAGTGTAGGCTTCATAATACTAATCAACATTTTGAGCAAAACTATAAAGAATTTTAGGTTGCAACCAACATTTTCCAATCATAGGTACAAAATGTAGAAATAGAAAAACCTCTTCATCTTATAGGCATGAGATTTTTCTACACCTTATGACATTGTCTTAGTGTTGAATAGTGCTCCTTTTCCTCATCAAGATGAAAATAAACTCGAGGATGAGGCAAATCTTCAATATTCATTCATAATGGATTCATTTTATAACCAAGAAGGTTCAACAAATAATGAGGAAGAAGACATGCAAATGTTACATCATAATCATGGGGGATATAAATTTCAGAGTGACAAGACTAGGGATCAATTTACAATGTCTACTCCACCTAACACTCTTGATATACCCCCATATTTGAATGCCAACAAAAATCTGACACCTCCCGAGGCACCTACTTAGCTCTTCTCAAAAGAGTCTCCTACTAAAACAAAAATTGCACAAATGGGGCACTATGTTGGAAAGTAAATAAAGATGATGAGGGTAAGCCTCACTATCTTTGAACTTATTAAAATATCAAAGGTTAGAAACACACTATTTAGTTCTTTTAAGGAATATGCTAAGCCCAAAGCTTCATCTATCACACCCCTATTTAAAACAACTATTGAAAAGATTCAAGATAAAGGGAAGGATAATGAAAAAATTCAAGAAAAGGGGAAAGATAAAGCTCAAATTTCTTAGGTGGACACACTAGACACCCTTTTTAAAGAGAAGAGGGATTCTCCACCCTGCCTTTTAACCTTGTGTCTTTGGAAAAAAAATTCACAACTTTTCAATAGATTTGGGTGCATTAGCTAACGTAATGCCTCTATTAGTTTGCAAAGCACTAGGTATCACTCCCATCCATTCTGTAAGAAAGGTCACCAAACTAGATAAACCTAAGGTTAATGTTGTAGGGGAGTTAAATCACATACATATGCAGCTTACTTTTGATACTTGGATCCAATATTGGATTAATATTCAACTGGTGGATATACTTGATATGTATGGTATGGGTATGTGTAGGATCATGATGGGCCAAAAAGTGGCAATATGATGGGTGTGTGTAGGGTATATGGATAACAACCTTTTTTAATCCAAAATTGATGAAATGAAAAGGGTTTTTAAAAGAGATTCTCAGCTTTACACCAATATAAATTATGCTTTACTTTGAATTTAATAAATAATTATTATTCATTTTCTATTTGAATTATGACTAAAGTCTTGATTGATAGGCTGATTGAAAAATATCTATAGCTTTCAAACAAAGATTAGTTTTTTTGAATCAAACATGTGTCACATTCTATGTCATGATACTATAGGATTAAAAAAAAAATTAATTACATGAAGTTCTTGACTGCTAAAAATGAGCGAGTTTTTATATTTTAAAAGTTGTATTAAAAATTCATAATTAATTATTTACTTGCAAAAAAAATACAAAAAATATGCATCACATCAAGACATGAGTCCCTACCTATATCTAAAATTTATAAAAAATATTATCATTTTATTGTGGTTAGGGTGGTCAAATAGACATCTTATTTTTTTCCCTAAAATTTAAGTACTACTACATTGAAATTTCAAATTTTCACCCAAATGATTTTTTAAAATAAACCTAGTAGTTTAGAAACTATATTCAATTTGCTACAGATTCTATTCTTACATATTTTTGAAATAATATAGATAACTTATTCAAATTTTTATGTCAAGTTGCCTAACTCTGATTTTTTTGAATTTTTCACCATTTAAGGGCCTGTTTTTTCCATGATGATCCTAGACATACCAGTATGCTATTGAGTCAGGATTGGACTAGAAATTTGAATGGGTACATGGCTACAGACTTCTCTCACATGTGGCTCCCTTGGAAAGGTATTGCTAATCATATTTCAATTTGAAGAGAACCTCATATGAAGCATATGATTATGAAGTACAATTAGAATAATGAATTTCTATTTTTAGAAGATCTCAGTGTATATTCCTTGGTAGCTTTATGGGATGATGAAGTATTGATGATGATGAAGTAATGATGTTACAAGACAAGAAATTTCCTATAAAGGACCTTAATCAATTTCCCAATTGTATTTAAGTATGTGTTGAGATAGATGAGGACTTCCTATTAGATGAAAAGGTTGGTTTATTTGAAGGATTCTAGGAATTCATTGCCAAGTGTGTTAGTGATTAGGTCAGCTCGGGAAATAGGGTAAATTTTGATGATATATTATTACCAATCTAGTGTAAACTTCATGATGTGTAACATTCAGAGTTTGAGTGTTATTTATACCAAACCACAATTGAATGTTACTAATTCAAAGGGTAATGGAGAGAAAAAAAAAGTACAACAAGAATTTCCTTGTAAATAGGAGGCACAAAAGTAAAAAAGGTGATATCAAGTAGCATAAACAAAGCTAAAGTGTGGACACTGAGGTTTGATGGTTCCAGATTGAAATAAGGAGTAGGGGCTATTTTCAAATTGATCAGTCCAAGTGGTAAAAAGTTCTTCGCATCTCATAGGTTGTAATTTAATTGTATGAATAATATCATTGAATATGAGGCTTTAGAGAATATACTATTGATGACAACCTAAAAGAAAGCCAAGGTTTGCAAGTTTCTAGAGATTCAGAACTTGTGCTAAAGCAAGTGTGAAAGCAATACTCTTGTCATGATAAAATATTAACAAGTTATTGCCAATGTGCATGGGACTTGATAGAAAGTTTCAATACCTTCAATATCTAATTAATTCCCAAATTCAAGAATCATACTACTGATGTATTGGCTCAAGATGCAAGTGTGTTATAGCCATTGTCCTTTTCAAGATTAAAGAAATTTACAGTTGAGATGATGCCTACCCCTTTAGTGATAGACAATGTTACAAATTTCCTAGTGTCTGAGGATGATAAGCACATACTAGATTTCATTACCAACTTAGATGTATTCATAGAACAAATCATTAATGAAGAAAAGACAAAGGAGGGTGAGTTAGATCTTGAATGATTAATTAATCTTAAAACCAATATAATCCCTAGATGCATGGTGTATTGGAGAAAATATTCGACATAAAATAGCGGTGACAAACAAATCAACTTGCTAAAGAGGAATTGAAAGTGAGTAAATGTGACACTTACAATATGGGTATGGCTGAGGAGCCAAGAAATGTCTTCATTGGAAAATTCTATACTAAGGATGAAAGGAATGGAATAATTAAAGCTTTGCATATATACCACAATGTGATAGCTTGGAGTTATGAAGATTCAAAGACATATGGTACTTCGATAATCATGCACACAATTCTTGTCAAGCCAAATACCAAACACTTCAGGTAATGGTAATGACCTATTAATACATTATTGGAGCCATTAATTCATAAATAAGTACATAAATTGCTTTCGGTATGATCATATTCCTAGTTTGACATTTGACATGGGTATCCAACTTGGTTTTGATTAGAAAGAAGAATGGGGAAATATGTTCATGACATGTTATTTTTTGTAATCTCAATCGAGCTTCCGAGAAGGACAATTATCCGCTACCCTCATTTGATGAATTATTACAAATAGTTAATGGATCTTAGATGATTTTATTTATAGATGGTTACTTGGGATACAATCAAGCCATGTTGGCCCATGAAGATAGGCTAAAAACATCATTCACAGAAAAATGCAGAGTGTTCGCCTAAAAACACATGCCTTTTAGGTTGATTAATGTTAGAGAAACATTTTAGTGTGTAATTCATATTTCTTTTAAAGAGCTTGTTGGTAAGTGAATTATCATTTATATGGATGATCTGATAGTTTTTCAAAAGAAAAGGGAGGATCGTGTATGATATTTGTGTAAGGTGTTTCAAAGATTGCACAAATAATTTGGCATTTCACTTAGTCCTAAGAAGTGTGCATATTTGGAGTAGCAAAGGGTAAGTTACTAAATCATGTGATTTTAGAGAGAGTTATATCCATTGATCTTGAGAGAGCTATTGCTATACTAAAAATTCAACCACTAGCTAGTAAAAAGGAACTCAAATCTTACTTTGGTAGAATCAATTTTTTTGACAAATATATTACTAGTTTTGCTGAAATTGTTAAACCATTGAATTCCATGCTTAAGAAAGATGCAAAGATTGAATGGATGGTTGAAAATCATGCATTGAGGATATTAAGTAAGTAATTGTGGATGCCCTAGTATTAGTAAGCCCAAATTATGTGCAACCTTTTTATATCTATTCCTTTGCATTTGATCATTCATGTTTTGGAATGCTAACTTAAAAAGGAGAAAAAGGGGATGAACACCCAATAGCCTTCATGAGTTCCCCTTTTAAATATGTTGAATTAAGGTACCCGAATGTTGAAAAGAAAGCTTATGTGTTAGTAAAAGCTATTAAAAAAATTAACCATTATATTCTAAGTAAGGTGTTTGTCATTGTGCTTGATCCTATTGTGAAGGTGTTATTAATGTAAAGTGAATTGGGTGAACAAAGAGGAAAATGGGTAATGATGGTGTAGGAGTTTGATTTGGAAATCCAACTAATAATGTTAGTTCAGGGTCAAGCTTTGACTTGTACTATGACAAAAATAGACCCAAGAATCATAGCACAACAGTATAATCTTGAGGATGTCCCCTGATGAGTGGTATGATGATCACATTATATTTACTTAATCAATGATGTCCATCACATTTGAACATGGTTTAGCGATGTACTTTGCAATTGAAAAGGAATAGTTTCATGCTAAAGGGTACAATTTTGTACAAAAGGAATCACAAAGTTATCAACTTGAGATGCCTTAGAAAGAAAGAAGCATCAATGGTGCTAAATGAATTTCACGATAAATTTGGAACCGATCATGGCTTGGGAGCTCTACAACACATCAAATTTTAAGACTCGTGTATTATTGGAATACATTGTTTTGTAATGCTCACATGCATGTTCATACATGCCACTCATGCCAAATAGCCAAAATCAAGGATAGGTATGCTATAGTTCCATTTCAATAGGTGGTCGAGATACGTCCATTTGTGTAGTGGGGGCTTGAATTCATTGGTATGATAAATCATCATTCCTTCACGGGCCACAGGTATATTCTAATCATGATTGACTATTTTAGTAGATGGATAGAGGCAATAGATTGTAAGCAATGCACTATTGAGGTAGTGATTAAGTTCCTTGAGGAATACATTACCACACATTTTGGATTCCCTTTTTCATTATTTTGTGGTAATGGCCCTGCATTTGCATCGTTAAAATTTTTGTTTGGGAATTTTATTATGGCATTGTGTTAAAATTTGCATCCAATTATTATCCTCAAGGGAACAGTTTAGCAGAATCCACAAATAAGAACCTTTTGACTATCATCCTTAAACTATTAGATAAAAATCCTAAGGATCGACACACTCAAATGAAGTTTTCTCTTTGGGTAGACCGAACTCATAAAAAGGCTTCCTTAGGAACCTCCCCTTACCATTTGGTGTATGGTCAAGAGCCCATCTTTCTTTTCCATTTGAAAATCCCCACCCTATAGTTTATCAATGAATATTATGAAGAGGGGGAAAGCTAGAATCCCATTTGGCTCATCTCTTCCATCTAAAGGATAAGCATGATCAAGATATTGAGAATTTTTCCAAGCATCTGGGTGTTTTTAAATGCTGATTTGACTAGAAAGCTTGATAAGTAGAGGTATTTTTCCACACGGTCAAATATGATATCAGGATTCAACCGCGTAGTTTCTGGAAATAAACTCATTGACCATGTTTCATGAGTGGTTCAACAAGAACCCATCTCTCATGATATTGAATGGTCCACTTAGCACTCATTGCATCTAGGTGATGCTCACAGAGGGTGAAGCACTAGTCCTGTCCCTTGAGGTCACCCATCCCAAGATTACCCAAATTCAAGCATGGTAAATTTAAAAAATTATGGCTCAATCCTTTTAAATTTTTTGAGATACTAGGGATCAATGCATATCAATTGAAGACCCTCATGGGTCAGGATGTCCCACTGCCCATTAATGGGTGGTATTTGAAGCATTACTTCTAGGCTTGAGCTATTTCATCTTAGCCTTTTGTACATAGTTAGATTAGATTTCTTTTGTGTTACGTCATTCTCATTTTCCTTTTTGTTCAGGCACAATTTTGACACAAATGAGATTTCTTCTAGGAGATGAGTTTGGTTTCCTTTCTTTGATAAATCTTGATCCCTTTCTTAGAAGAGTATGGTTGAGTAGGTCAATTGTAGATTCTTTTAGATTTCTTCATTTTGGTGTTTGCTAGACGTTGATTTTTCATCATGTGTTGAAACCTCACACATTTCATGAATACATCTAAAGAAATGGTGCCTCTTTTGAGTTGGAATGCATTGTCTAGTATGAGGTAAAAAATATTAAACTTTTTCTTTAGTGTCATTGTTATCCTCTTCCTTGAGTGTAGACTTCACTTCCTACAAGTTGAATATGAAAAGAAAACAAAAGAAAAGTGGAAGAAATAAAAGAAAAATCATGAAAAAAAGAGAAATTCAACCTTTAGGAGGATTTGAATATCTCTACTAGGGCTATGGATGTCTAGTTGGTAGTAGAGCTATGTTCAAGAGGATAACAATGATAACCTCATCAAGGATATGGACACATCTTTAGCAGTGAGGCTCTATCTAGGTTGCTTTTGGAGTAGGATTATCTACATAGCCTTATGCTTGATAGTTCACTCCTTCTAACTAGGGTATTAACATATTAAACTTAAAGAACATCATTCACACAAATTTTGATTTATTCTTTGATGGGAATCTCTTGGTTTGGGTTGGATCCTTAGTTGGAGCATTTAAAAGTGTTTATTTAATCTAGTCTGTGAAATCAAAAATTCTAGGTTTTGGATTTTCATTTATCTCTGAAATGCTCTTGAGAATTTCCCCAATAGAGTCATCATTTATTGTTCCCTTCACACACATACCTCATGAAACAAGGACCCCATATTTTTCTTTTTCTTGTGTTGGTTGGTTTCATTTTCACTTTCAATTTCGCCCCTTTTCTTGGGTTGGTTTTGAAATTTTGATCCCCAAAATGGTTGATGATAGAATCAATAAAGATCATGTGTCAAATTGGAAGGGAAAGTGGTTATAATTAGCTATGAGAATGGTATTGATCAAATCAGTCTTGGAAATAGTCCCAAATTACATCATGTCAGTTTTGAAACTCCCCAAAATGGTCTAGAATAAAATAGAAAGCCACATCAAAAATTTCCTTCGGAAATAATCCAAGGGTGGTGAAAAAAATTAAAGATCCACCTCATGTATTGGAAAAATCTATGTGTGGCAACATAAAAGTATCCCTTTTCATTTTTTGTTTGGGCTCTCTTGTTAACTAAGCTTAATGGTGCCTTCATTTAGTGTTGTAATGTGTTTGACACATTCACATTAGGTCTTGGGCCCTTGTGAACTAACAAACTTAAAATAGTACCTTGTTAAAGTGTTGTGATGTGTTGTAACACACTTTCACACTTTTATGAGGTTTTATTAATTAACTACACCTAATAAATCTCCTTTCAACCTTAATCATGGCTTATTTAAAGTGTTGTAAAGTGTTGTAGCACACTTTCACACTTTTCTAGGGTTTTAATTAATAATTGGCTTCTTTATGTTTTAAGTGTCCTTATTTTGCATTCACAAGCCTCATTTAATGTATCTTTTTTAGGATAATCCTGACACAAACTAACATCTAATCATAATTCAGGTGTTTTAAGGTTGTATAGCCCATATTTAGTGATCTAGGACTCATTTTCCACCTTGGGTGAATAAGTCCCACCTAGATTTTTGGATCCCAAACCTGATTTCACACCTTTCTAATAATTTTTAAAAATGGTCTCATAAATTATGCCCAATGGGACTCACTCGCCACCTTGCGTGAATGAGTCCCATGTGGCCCAAAATCAAAATTAATTCAATTTTTTTGGTGAGATTTTATCCTCTTAGATCTGATGTCGGCTTGTAGTGTTGTAATTTTGGGAATTCTTGCATAATTAAGTATAAATACAAGTTTCTTTCACTCATTTTACACATAGCAAGCTGTTTAATTAGCACCCTTATAGCAAAGTTGAGTTCACAAGTGCATTTAAGTGTTTATAAGAGCATTTAGGAGCATTCAAGGGAATATTTCTTCATCAATTGTTGCAAAAATTCAATATCCATCATCATGTCAAGGATATCAAACATCAAGCATGTTATTGGGCTAGTGTTGTGCTATAGAATTGAAGATCCAAGATTAAGCATTGTTCTACACCTATTGTCAACATCAAGATCTACATCCTTCATGGAAATTTCATCTTGAGTTGTAGATTTACAAGACATCATTTACAAGGAATCATTCAAGGTATCACTATTCATGATTCATGTTCTTTGTTTCATGTTTCATGCCTTCATTTGAGTGTCTCATCATTTGGTTTAATTACCTTTAAGGGGTTCGACCAAGGCAACCCCTATTCACTAACAATCAACAAATTTTACTCCTCTTTACATGTGTGATTGTAGATATAGGTTCCTTGGAGCTTGAAATTTTATTGAAGATTAGGTTACAAGCTTGGAGAAAGTTGGAGTTTTCCCCTCATTTTCAAGGTTGTAATCTTCTCTAAAAAGTCACCTACAACCTCGAAATCAAGGTTTCAAATCCAGATACAAAGGGGAATAGAAAGAGCAGACACTGAAGACCAGATTCAACCTTTAAAGTTTCAAAAAACCCTAATTGGACTGGTTCACCAAAAGTTGCAAATGAGTCCCACGACAGGTTTTTTTCAAGGTTTATTGCAAATTTAGATACCCTTTTTCTAGAAACATGTTTATGTGCAGAAACCCTGATCTGGGGCTGATTCGCCCAAAATGGTGAATGAGTCCCAGTAGGCCTAAATTTTAGGTTACTCAACATTTCAGGCCTCCATTCAAGAACTCTTAGGTTTCCAGGTGCTCCTTTGTACTTTTCTAGTTTGTTCTATTTTATTTCCATTTACAGTTCATTTAGTGAAGTTTTATGCATCATTGAGTTCAATAATTAGATCTTGCATTTCATACTTTTTTCCAAGCCCTAGCTTGGTGGTGAACCCCTCATTAATCTCTAGAACATACCCTAGGATACCCTATTGCTAGATCTCTTTTCCCTTTCTTCATTGGATTGAGAT
Source organism: Sequoia sempervirens (assembly GCA_007258455.2). NCBI lineage: Eukaryota > Viridiplantae > Streptophyta > Pinopsida > Cupressales > Cupressaceae > Sequoia > Sequoia sempervirens. The sequence continues at coordinate 69,200 of VDFB02322921.1, forward strand.
CTCTAAGGTGTCCTTGAGTGTAGCAAGTGTGAAATAGGAACCCTAGTGTAAAAGTACAAACCTGTGTCACTTTATAAAGGAATCAACCAACATGAGAAAAAGTTCTCAACTTCAACCACATAAGAGTGGTATTTATGTTTTGAATTTCAAAATGATGTAAACTAATAAGATATAGAACTTTTGTTGAAGTTTATTCCTATAATTTTTCAATTTTTTTTTTTTTAAATTGATATATTTTTATCAATTTAAAAGCATATTTTCTTATTCTGAAAATTTCAAGAAAAAGTGACGTTTAGTTGACGTCAAGAAACATACCAAAAAAAATTCATTTTCTTCATTTTTTTCTTTTTTTTCCAAATGACTTCAATATCTAGGGCATGGAAAAAAAAAAGAAATTTTGATGTATATTTTTCACATAATAACATTTTAAAGTCAAAATTACCCAAATTTGGTAGTTTTCAGTTGATGTCAACTATTGTTTTTTTTTTCATTTTCAAAAAATAAAATATACCCTTTTGAAGAGGATTCTCTCCTCTAGGCATCATATATTTTGAAATTTGTTTTATGATGATTTACTTTTTTTATTTAATTTCAAGTAAGCCTCTTTTTGAATTTGAACAACCTACTTGCAATATTTTCAAATATTTATATACTAAAATTAATCAATATATATATATATATATATGGATTTAGCACTATGAGCTCTACAAAAGGGTATTTTTATTTTTTATTTTAAAAATGATTAAAGAAATATTCAGTAGAAGTTGAAAATTTCTAGAAATTTGATAAAATGGTGACTTTTCTGCCATGTTACCTGCCATGTGGATGGATTTAGCTGTATTGGATTTGGCCAAATCTAAATTTGCTGAATGCTATTCTACTGAATACTATCCAACTGGATCATATTCGGTCGAAACTATGATTTATTCGAATTTGAGTTTTTGATTGTTTCCATTTTCATCAAATTTCTTTGTGTTTTCATTGATTGTGCACTAAAACATAAAATGGCCGATCTTTTATTTTTTGAATATGTTGTTTAGATTTTTCCTATTTTTCATCCATTTTTTATTGAAATAACTATTTAAGTTAGCTTTTACTAGTCTTTTTTTTGGATTTTTCCATATTTTATCTACTTTTTAATGAACTATTTCTATTATGATTTACTTTTTGCTCTTAAATAACTATTTAATACTAAACAGCAAGATACTTTTCTAATAATTTGCATTTGTCACAGGGTTGAATAGGAAAATCAAGCATCTAATACATAAGATTTTGTAATTTTTTTTAATTTTTTTTTTGTTCTGATGTTTATATGTTCATTGCTAGATTATTTTATGTTCATGCTTATATTTTCATTGTGATTTTCTATGGATATTTGTAGCTAATGCTTGCACTAACAAGTGGTGTAGCTATCGATTGTCGAAGACTAATATTGAAAAACTACTAATCTATGGTTTTGCAGGACGTTTGGCCAAAGAATTTTTATTTTTGAAACCGATTGTCTTTTAGCTTAGAACACATTTCAATTGGTGCATTAAAATGAATAATTGTCTTCTGCCATATAGATTTAACTAGGGGATGAATGAACACTTTTTGTCATGCTTGATATGGTAGGGAGTATACTCTCACCCTGTGCAAACTTGGTGATAAAAAACAAGACCCATCATCTATGTGTTTAATCCTTTAGAGGGCCTACCTTGGTGGGAAAAAGTACTCACCCCAAGGGAACGACCCAACCGGTAATAGGCTAAAGCCAAGCTACTTCTAGCCGGCCGTATATAAAATGGGTGCTTGAGGAAAGATCAAGTACCCCGAGTGTGGATGTGTTATGCCGACAAGTGAATCCCCATAAACCCTATAGAGTGCAACCTCTGTAGGTTGGGAATCCTCCTTATCGGAGCTAATCTTGTTGCATGTATAACCACTCAAACAGATGCCCTTACTAGACACCTCTTGTTTTTAGTTTCCAAAATTCTTTTCTAGTTGTTGGTGCAGCAATGGTCGTTGCCAAGGCATTCACATTCTTGCAGTTCTTAGTAGAGGTGAAGAGCCTGTCATGGGAGATTCATGAGGGCTCGAAGCTTGGTTGATCCAAGAAGTGAGTGCCATGGAGGGGAGCTAGTGTGGCCAAGCTTCTAAGTCACCTGCTAAGAATAACTATGGTTGGGGAAACCCATGTGGAATCCAGTGAATATAGTCCTTGCCAACCTTAGGATTTGTGCTTGTATTGTTAAAATAAAACATTTTGTCTACTATGTCTTTCGTGTGTGTTCAAAAATAGACCTGAAACAAGCATCACACCTAGTAATTTGCAACACCTTAAACCTTACAAAACCCCAAAACATCAAACAACAAAAACATTCAAAATGAACCTATCACTTAGATTTCTTGGGGCTATCAATCCTTCAGTTTTGATCTTTCAATCCTTGAATTCCACCTAGTCCTTGCATATCCTCCACCCTTGCATATCCACTATTGCTCAAAAAAACCTTTAGCTTGCAGTTAGACTACTCTTCCTAGGTCTTGAAATCAAACCATTGGCTATCTATCACCTGCATTACTTGAGGTTCATCATCCTTAAGTTAGGGAATATACCATTGTCCTTAAGTAGGGCAATCCTTTTGGAGTCCATCATCTCCTACATACCCTCTCTTCATCATTGGTCCTTGTGTCTATCCATCATAACACAAGTAAAGCCTTTACATCATAACCAACTTTGGACCTAGAGTTGCCTTTGAGCTCTTGCATTCTTAGCTTGTCATATCATACCATACCATTTTCATATCTCATCTTAGAATCATATCCTTTTATTGCTTCCTAGTCTTAGGTCTCATACATTATCTTACCTTGGATTGAAGATCAGAACAATCACATATGACCCCTATAACAAGAGCAAAAATGTTTGAAGAAGAAGGGAACTCTTGGGGAAAAGAATTTGATGGGGAAGATCACATTAGTGTTGCAACTAGTGAAACAAGTGAAATTGAGGATGAAGAAATAACCCAATCCACTATAAATGAAGCTCTTAATGATAATAGATTATGTTAAAATCTTACAGAGGTGGTCAAACGTAACCCACACAATACTTCTCAGTAAAAAACATACAAAAGCTACCATGGATCAAATTTATATCCCAAATGATCAAGAAGATCAGAGCATGATGAATGATAAGGCCATAATATCCTATCAACTAGGATCATCCACTTTTATCAAATCATGCTTTCTCATATAGGAGAATATTCCAGACAATAGTTTCTGGAAATACATAATGATGGGTTTACATCTTGTTTTCACTGTAAAAAATAGGCATACCTCCATGAAATTAGGGGACACTTTATCCAATACAAACATCAAAAAGTTTGAATGCACTTTTTTTTTTGTATGCGGGTGAATTCAAACCTGAGCAATTTGTGATGGGGAATAAAAAGACAAGAACAAGGTTGTATGATTGAAAAAGAGATAGTAGAAATGTGGATGAAACTGAATCTTCTGAAGGAGAACCCATGGAAATTGATGAGGACCAAGGAGTACATGTACCAGGACAAACTGAAGGTGGTCATAGAAATATTTTCCTTGGTATGGAAAATATTATAGAGATGGATTAGGAATCCCTTTTTAATGGTATTTCATATGAAGATATGTTACCTAAAAGCACAGTAAAATTACACTTCAAAAGAATATGGGATGAATTTTTTGAAGAAAATTCTATAGTTGGAAGAGCACAGTTATTTGCAAAATAATTTAGGAGGAAATAAATGACCCTTGTTTTGGAGTTGTTAGGGGTTGATAATAAAACAATAGTTGAAAACCTACAAGAAGCATTGAATTCTATTGAAAGCAAGAGTTGAGCTATTGATTTAAGTGTTGCATGTAGAGCACTGATGATGGTAATTTCTAGTAAGAAATTGTCACATAGAAGACAAGTTAAAGCAGTTTTTGAATTACTCAATGTTTCTAAGAGAACTATTCAAAGATATATCAAAAAGAGAAATAGATTGGATGGAAATCTTGAGAATAATTGGGTAAATATTTGTAGGGTTCCCCGAAAAGATAAAATCTCAGAAGATGTAAAGGAACAAGTGATTGAATATTGGACCAGCCACTCTCATGTTTCTTCCAATAGAAGGGACATTATAAAAATAAAAGGTGAAAATGGTAAAAAAAATTCACATTTGAAACATTTTATAGATACAACTCAACGTGAGTTTTTTGAAGCATTCAAGCAAGAATTTTCAGATGTGAAGATTTGTCAAAGGATGTTTGAGAGACTACGACCAATTTTTGTACATATAAATAAGATACATGTGACTTGTTGTTGTCGAAATCATGTTGAATTTGATCTACACTTTCAAACATATAGAAAAGCTATGGCAGTAATCAATCCAAAAATAGCTATCCTTGGAAGTAAAACACAATTTATGAAGTCTCTTCTATGTGAAAAAATAGAAGATTCAAATTAATTTAAAGTGTAGTGGATAAAAAATATATGTAATGAATGTGGAAGTTTGAATAATTTTTTACAAGTTGAAAATATTGATCATTCAATGCAAGTTATGTGGAGGAGATTTGAATATGAGAAATACTCAACAAAATCAAGAGTTGAGACTCTCAAAGAGATTGAGTTGTCTTACAACGAGTTTATGAACAAATTTTGCAATATCATATATCCACATATTCAACATTGTCATGGTGCTAGATGGAAAGCTAAGCAATTTTGTGACTCAAAGAATTTCTTTCCAGCGGGTTGTATTCTATCTATTGTTAACTTCTCTGAGAACTATACATTTAGTCCTAAAAGTGAGATCCAAAGCCAATATTATCATTCAAAGCAAGTTGCAATATTTGTACAAGTTTTTTATAGGCATGCTGAAGAACATCCAGATGGTCTACAAAGTAGCAAAGATGAATGAATTATCATCAAAGAGGTTCACTTTTATATCAGTGATGATACAGGTCATGATAGAAGCTATGTAGCCCATTGTTTTGCAATGTTTTTTGAAGACTTGAGACGACATCAAATAGATGCTTCACAACACTGGATATGGTCTGATGGATGTGCTGGTAAGTGTTGATTTATTTTTTTTGGAAATTATATGTTTATTTTTTTACTTAACTTGTACAAACTTAATTAGTTGTACACATATAGTTTATTTTTACTATCTTGGTTTTAAATGAAATTGGTTGTAACGTCACACGACAATTTAAGTCTGAAAAATATGTTAATTGGTTAAGCCAACAACATATTAGATGCGACATAAATTTTTTGTGGAATTTCTATGAGAGTGGACATGGAAAAGGAGAGCATGATGGAGCTGGAGCATGTCTGAAGCGTGCACTTTGCCAACACGAACTTGCAGGTAACACCATATGGATTTTTAGAAAAAATATATTTATGTTTTTTGAGATCCGTCTTTTCCTTTCAACTACAAAACCTCTTAACTTGACATTTCACCAACATGAACTTGCAGGTAATGCCATAAGGAATGCACATGAAATTGTTGAATAGTGAAAAATTCATTTTGTTTCCCATGACTCAATATACAACACATGATATTTTTGGGAAGTTAAAGGTACATAAATGATTTTTTTTTATGAATTTCAATGTGTACATGAATTGAACTTTAAATTTTATACACTTTTTAATTGGATACATTTGAAATTTATAGATATTGATCAATCAACTCTTACTAATTGTCAAACAGTTAGTGCTATTAGAAGTTTGCATCAAATAATGGCAGTAGGACATAGTAGGCCTCTAGTAATTCAAGTGAGAGAAAAATCATGTTTTTGTGTTGATTGCATTGAGAACAATGAAAATACTCTATAATGTGAGAATATTAGGGTATGTTTCACAATGGGAAACAAAAAAATTAGTGGACACATCGAACCCTTTTGAAGATAATGATATTGTAGATATCTATGATCCTTTGTATTCAGCTGATTACGAATGTGTATCAGATTTAGTTGTTACAAGTAAATTTTAAATTTTTAAATTGAATTTTATTTCTAACAATTGATAATTTATATTCTACCTAAGTTGAGCATGGTTTACTACATGGTGTGTACAGGAGATATTTTTGTTGTTCTTGCAGATCCTGACAATGTAGGTGTAGATTACTATCTTCTAAGATGTACACAACCAAAATGAAAATTGTCAGAATCAATGACAGATGGTGATGGACAAGAGTATCCTATTGGATTATTGGTTGTTGAAGGCACATACTATCAACAAACAAAGATAGATACAAATGGCATTACATTTATTGATTATATGCTAGGCCAAAAGGTTTTACATTATAGTCATTTAGTTATAGCAACAAGATTGAATCTTGAAACTTTACCAAAAAGAGGGCATGCCAAACAAAGGTGGAGGTTGCCTATTGAAGACCATGAAAATATTTTAGAGATAATAAAGGATAGAGAGGATCCAGATTGTATGTACCAAGAACTTTAAGATATTTTTGTACATATATATTTTCTATGACAATACATACATGTAACATTTGAGGATGAGGTCCCCCTTTGTAACCTCACCGGTTCATAGCTTTGGGTCAAAAGCGTTTACCCCTTGAATAAAAATAAAACATTTGGACCCAAATTTGATTTTTTTTTTTAATTTTATGTTGAATTCAAATAATTTCAATCAATAGTAGCCCATGAAGCTTTCTTTTTTGTGATCTTATTTTCCTATAAATCTTTCTTAAAATGTATATTAAAGAGTCCATTTTATTTCTCCCACATTTTTACATCATATAGCCTTCAAGTTTTAGGAGACATTTCATGATAGTCTATAGATTTTAATTATGGTTGTACTTCTAGAATCCAATATTTTGGTGCTATAAAGATTTGACTAAATCTATGTATGTAGGACATAAAATGGTGGTGATTATTTGGGAGCTTACATATTTTCTATCATAATTTGTTGCATTTTAATCCTACATTTTAAAAAAAAAAATTAGGAATTTTGCGGTTAGCTTAGGATGGTAAGATTTAACAAATGTTAAGTAGATACATAGTTTAAATTACATTAATTATATTAAATTTCAACACATTATGCATATTCCAAAACTTCATTGAAAATTTCTATTAAATTACAATCCAACTATGTTTGCACAAAATTATTCAAATTATTCAAATTAACTCTAAAATCCATTTTGCTATGAGAATTTAACTTTATTTTGCTTATGAAACACACAATCTCACCTATATGTTTATTCTTCAATGTTTTTTATCCTTTGTCACCTAGATGCAATTTGATCTTTGATGTCAAAACATCAAGGCATATCAACTAATTCATTTATATGATCAAAAGTCATGGCATAGTTAGATTAAGTAGTACCATGAATGTGAAACACATCAGATAGTGTCTTCATTGTGCCATCACTAAAAATTAGTGTCTTAATTGTGGAAAATAACTATTTTGGATGTGAAAGGAGTAAAAAAAATTAATTAGAGGTTAAGGATTTTTGAGACAAAAGGAAACACAAAGTCATTTTTGAAACACTTATTCATTTTCCCTATTTCTTTCTTCCCTCTCCTCCATGGTGTGAGCTATTATTTTTCAAAATTATTGTTTACAAATTTCTTGTGGATTAGGATATTTAGGTTGGATCTAAAAGAGGGTTTCCAAAGGATTGTGTGCATTACATTCAAGAAGGATAATCTTTTTTGTTGAGAGTTTTGATTTGTGAATGTATTATTCTATTTTGATTTATACAAACATGCTTAGATAATTTTCATATTAAATTTCATCCTTCACCTAAGGAGATTGTATGTATTTACATTGGTAGTATGCTAAGTTTGAATCAAGATCTATATTTTTACTCGTGAAATTTATATTTGTAAGTTTTTAGATTTGGAAAATTACATTTTATGCTAGATCTATGGAATTTTTTTTTCTAAATCATTACCATTTGAAACTTGAGTAATGTCCTAATTTGAGTTCTCAAAAGGGAATATTCCATTTTAGTTTTATTTATTTATTTTTGACATTGAAAAATTTACAAAATTAATTAATGATGTTTTTGGGAAGTATGTATGGTTTTTTTTTAAATATCAAAATTGAGTTGTAGACCATATTAAACCTTTATGTTTTGTAGGATGAAAATTCTCCTTATGGAAATGCATTTATCTATCTTTTGGATATGAGTGTCTTTGATTTTTACCTCAATTTATGTGTCACAATATTTTAATCACTTTGGACCTTTTGGTGTTAGGATTTAACTCTAGAGTTAGGAGTAGAGTGAACTTTTATTTCCATTCAAATTTGAATGGTAAACTAGAGGATCTTGAGAATGGATAAAATATAAAAAATATAATTTAAAATGAGATCAAATAAACATAAACATAATTAAGACCCAATACATTATCATGATATATTCACATGTTTATATCCAATGTGTGTACATAAATATATTCACATGATTATTGGTTGTCCTTTCCATTCTAATTGTATGTTATTGATTTTTATTTTCATTTTCACTATCATTATTGGTGCTTATCACCATTTCAAATGTTTTAATTAGTAGTTATCATTATTTACTTTGTATGTTATTAGCAATTATCACCATTTACTTTGTGTGTTATTAGTGGCTAACACCAAATGTTACTATTGGATTCCCTTATTTGATATTATTTTTTCAATGTGTATTCTATTGGATGGCTCATGTATGATATGCAATTAGTATGTTTGATTATTCAACCACTTTGTTTTGCGTGAGTATTTTTGGACTACCTAATCAATATGCTCCTAGTACAAAGGGGTGGGCCTTATGGTCACACATTATTGAGTGATGTTGATCAAATTATTAGGTCCATATGGATTCTTTGATATGTTCATTAAAGGGCCTGGAATTATCTTGTTTTATCTTGTTAGTTGTATATTTATATTTCTATTTTCTTGGAAAAGTTGTAAAGATGGATCTTGTAATCCTTGATTAGCTTCAAGAATTTCTATTTCCATAATAATATGAGCCATAATGTGAAACCATAATGTAAAATGTATATATATTGTAAAATATAATAAGATGAACCATAATGTCAAACCATAATGTAAAATGTATATACTATAAAACATAATAAGATGAACAATAATGTGAAACCATAATGTCAAAAGTATATAATGTGAAGATCATCATCTAAGAACCATAATGTGACAAATCACAATATAAAATGTATAACAAATCATGTATCTCCATGTAAAATAAATCAAAGTGGAGGATGCCTAATATGACTATGGATGATCTCTCTCCTGATCCCTGTTTGGATCCATGTCCTGATTCTCTAGATCTATGCTTGATGCTCTCTGTTGTCAATAATAGTTTTGCACCCTATTGAATATAGTATTCAACAAACTACTGAAACATGGAAACCTATTTTAGACATGGGTGATCTGAATAAAGAAGGAATCTCCAGAGTGAGGTTCTCTCGAATCATGAATTCTATTCTAAAAGCCTCTAAGGAAAGGGATAAAAGATGATTGAACATAAAACCTATTTCTAACATATGACTTTCGAACCTAATAATGATTTAATGATGGTTATGATCTCTTCCTCACAAACAGTTTTCAGAAAGATGCAATATTTCACAACTTCTCAAGAACAATTGATACATAAATGATTTGCATGAAGACTCAACTTGAAGCACAATAATGCAACCTGTATTTTTGAACTTTTTGCATTAAGAATTATAGTTTAAGGACAAAACAAGGATTCGGTAAATAGAAATCACAAGATAAAATCAAACTGAAACTGCAAATGGACACAAAAATGAGAAATAGGAATGATGTCTTTATTCAACCGAAGGAGAATGCCATAATCTAAAACTGAGTACAATAATGGGTTCACAAGCTCCAAAAAAATGTGTCTAAGCAGGAACTCTGATCTGAACTACTGAGAGAGGAGAGCTTAAAAGACTAAGTCTATCAAAACATAGCCCTCAAGAAACCCTAATCCGAGCTCAGAAAAAAGCTCAAGGAGAAAGGCTTCAAACAATCTCAAAAATTGCATAAAAGCATAAAAAAGAAAACTGCTTTTATGATTACATTGTCAAGCCTCTAAAAATAGGCTAATCTTGCTTTAAAAGCTCAAAAAGCAACTTATCTCTCCAAGATAGGTCTGAAATCCGACCAAGGGAAAAGTTAATAAAAGATCCGCTAAAAATAGCAAGAAAACACAAAGCAATTTATATAATATCGCTTTTATGATTCTGCTTTACAAGATGCAGATTTGCACAATTTATCTATTTTTGCAATTTAAAGATTGAAAATCTTTTGTAAAAAGAAAATCTCCTTATTTCTCCATTACAATATTATGATTTTATCACAAAAATCATAAAAGCATTACACAAATACTTCTTTCATATCTTCAATCTTCATTGATTCTCTAAAATCAACTAAAATCATAACCCTAAAATAATAATCACCAAATCCTAACCCTAGGTCATAAGGCTCCACTATCACCCTTACATCATTTCACATCAAACAATACTCATAATTCATATTCAAGCTCCATATTTCACTAAGGAAAGAAAAAGTCTAAAAGACTTAACCTTCGACCTAACAAAGAAGATTCGGCCCCCCTCATAAGCTTTAAACTCAGATTTTAATAAAGTCATAATGAAAACATTATGAATTTTGGCCTCCATTGGAAATTCAACATGTGCTCTAATCGAATATTCTGGATCATCATAGGGTCGAATTAGGGCTTGATCAAAACAAAGTCAAACCCTAATGATCACTCATTTTGCACTCTCTAATTTGAAGGAAAGAAACTCTGTCGCCGCCATGACTGAGTTGAACTTGAACTCGAATGCTTTGAGAAACCATTCATGCTCCTTCCTGTAACTTCGCCTTGCTTGGCCGACCATACCATGAGCTTGGGTTTTATTTAAAAGCTCTAAGAGAGAGCTCGTTCGCGAGTATGTCTTCTGCTTCTGTGCACAAGGTAAGTTAGCTTCCATGGTTTTATTTTGCATTTCTGGCCTTGAGGCCGCAGCTATACACAGCCTCTGATACATTTGTTTGCGTTTTTTGTGTTCACATTTACTGTTGTGTGAGCTCGACCTTCATTGAGAGCTCGACTCTTGCTTTATGGACACTTGTGAAGCTCTTGGCCGCGGCTTTAGTGCTCTCCCACATATATGGACTGGTAAATTTTTGTCTTAAGCACGTATCTCCTGTTTTACTCTTCAAAACTTAAGGAATCTCTCTTCTATTCACGAGTTTCTGGCCATTTCCAGGCCGCACTAGATGTGTATTATAAAAAGAACTGTTAGAAGTTTTGGGCTCGACCCACAACAAGAAATTCTCTTCCTTGTATATTTGATAATGAATCCCTTCGTGGGTATTGTGAAAATTGAAAGAGAGCTGCATTTTCTCCATTTTGAAGCTCGATTCAGCACAGGGAATTTGCATATTTTGTAATTATACTGCTTTTGAATGTAAAACCCAAAATGGGTATCGTAGATTATTACATTTTTCTGTATTTTGCAACTCGAACCCTAAAATGGTTATTCGAGATTCAAGTGCATTCAGTTTATAAACTTGGCATTCGACACTTTTAAGATGAGAAAGTATCTCCATTGCATCAATGCTAAAACTATCACATGGCTTTGACTGCTCAGAATTCGACTAAGTCTGACCCAAATACCCAGCTATATGTTTATCTGTGTTTAGTTATGGGCTCGACCCAAAACAATTGATGTTTCATCTCAGACCCTTGAAACCAAAATAATGACATGATGTTCATATATTTTGAAGAAAACTGTACCTCTCTTCCCCTGATGCATGACCACACCTCCTCTCTGCATTTAACTTGACATTTGCCTAACAAGCCCTCTCTTGGGTAACACAGAAAATGAAAACTACATGCTTTATTTACTCTAAACCTTGACCTTAGGAATAAAACTTCACTAGTACCTGTTATCACACAAAGATATTCAGCTGGGTTGATAGAACAAACTACTTCGCTATTGAAAAGGAACACTCTCATGGATGATGATAAAATTTCGTATACTCTTTTGCATTCACTCCTAAGAGTTTGACTCAAAAAACTAGTGATCTTTCTGAACTTCCGTAACAAAAGAAAGACATAAATGATTGTATCCTCATTTAATCTCGCTAGTATTCTGCACCTCTCAAAAGAAAGCATCTTCATTGCATCACTTCAGAAATGAAAACTCATGGCGAGAATAATAAGAATCTGTATGTTGCTCTGTAGTTAATTCATTGACTCATATTACTCGGTATTCTGTTTTGGCATTTCTGTAACTCTCTTTGATAGTTGTATAACACTTGAGCTTGATTCATAATTGTTTTTCCTTTTGATAAAAACATCTGATTCCTCTTGTCACATAATTGTCTTCGACATGGAACTGCTGACTATTCTTTAAATACATCAAATGCTCATCCTGAAAATGTTCTCTAGGTACTTAGAATCTTGGCAAAATGGTGCAATACCTTGAGAATGATTTGTACTTGTCCATTGTGAAGAGAAGGATCTCCATGCCTGTATTCTACTTGTACTTCAGTGTCTTTTGACTTTCCTTAACCTTGACACAACAATTCTACCTTTACGTTTCTTGAACTCCATAGAGATTTTTAAGTTGAGACATTGCATCACTTTATGGACTACACCTTTATTCACCAGTTCATATGCATAACTGACCACTCGGAACCTCCTCTGGAAAGAAAATGCTTACTCTTACCTCACCATTCTAGAATGATCACTTTGTCATGACACTCATAATACTGCATTTGTTTTACTAGCCAACTGTAACTGATGACTCGTTTAGCCCTTGAATGCATATCTGTGTTCGTTCTCAGCTGTAACATGGTACTCTTCATGCATTTTTATGCCCCATTTAATGAATTGCTTCAAAACGGTTTACGTCATCATAAAAAACCAAGACAAGCCATTAAAGGCATAATGTATGCTGTTGACTATCCTTGACCGTGTGAATGAAGGAATTGATGAACATAAACTTGCACGACATATATGATGATGATCAGCATAGAACATGAAATTATTCAGCAATATCTGATGTAAAAGTACTCAGTTAAATTCATTTAGTGAACTAAACTCACTGTTCACCTGTAGCCTTCATAAAACAAGCCTGATTGTTATGAATGCACAGTTGGTTTGGTAACTTGATGAATAAATCTATTTTTACTCTTTCAATTGTTCTTCATTTTGCTTTATGAACATGATGATGTATCATTAAAATTAGCCCATTAATGAATAGGGTAGCATGCCGAGCTCTACCCTTGTGGGAGCCCGTTTTCCACCACATGCTTGGTCTTCAAATAACATTCATCTTCATGATTTTACCTATACACACGCACAAGAAACAAACAATGTTAGCATAAAAAATAGAACATGATGATCATGATATTGTTATCTCTCCTCCAGCTCATTTCTTTAATACTGCACTTGATTGGATTAATTGTTTCAATGCATGGTTAATAGTAGGTTGTACTATTGTGGGTGCTCCATATAAGTTACATCATAATCGGAGCCACTGGCACCCCTCTTTTCCTCTTACAGGTCAACGGAGCTCAAGAAGGCAAGGTGCACCATTTGGCATCAAACGTCGATAATCAGGCAATGATGATTATGTCATCACTTATGTTTTTTACTTCCTGCATCTCTTGTAGTGCAATGTGCTATTAGTAATGTGTTGTAACAGTTATATCCACGGCTTGTGTGGATCTTTGATCTCAATTCTACTTTTCAATTGAAAAGAAAAATGCATCTACATGCGATGTTGTAATATCATTCTGATTGTTGAAATCAAATGAAGCCTTGTAAAATATGAGTTTCTTCATGAAATAAAAGAAAGCATCTGAAATGCTATTTTCTCATGTTATCAATTCTATACTTCTTTTAATTCTGCAACATCTGAATGGCACTCTGAAAATTTGATTTCTTCTTTTAAATGTATAACTATTTCTCAATGAATAATAATAAAACTGTGAAACAACATTTGAACTTAAGTGCAATTCCACCTTATGATAAATAACATTTGTCGACTCCTCCAATTGAGCTGAGGTGAAAAATTGGTAAAGTCTCTCGATCCTGGTCTCAATCCATGTCCTAATCTGTCTCCCTGCAAAAGAAAGTAGATTAATTAATTTAATGTACGCATGTGTAAATGTATTAAAGTCATCTTAAATTTATGTGCTTTCAATGTTTGAATGTATTAAGTACTTTAAATATTATAAATGTGTACCTCAAATGTACCATGCATAGGATCATATGCATGCTCCAAATCTCCAAAGCCTGAAAAACCCTCGTCTTGCTCCACATTTAAAAATACCAGATTTCAATGAAGAGTGAGAACTACTTTAAACTCAATTTTATTTTATATATGTATGTGAATTTTTAGAATGCAAAATATATCTGATTATTTCAAAGTACCTGTGTCTCACCCTAGAGCACTCTACCAATGTCACTAATGTCACGAGAATGCATAGTCAAATCAGGGACACCTGTATCAGGTAGAGGACTAGTGCCAAAGAGAAGTGAGCTATATGTGCCATGTACATCATGTGCAGTAACCTCAGGGGCTGTAGGCTAGTCTGGAATATGTACATCTTGTGAATCCACCTCACCCTGACCTGACTGTCTACCAAAATGCCATCTAATATGAGCTGCTACACCATCTAAAGGAATCCCATACTCATCACTAATAAAATGGTATGATGATAGTAAATCAACAATGGAAATTGAAGCAACATTACATACAATGGCTTCACTCATCTGGGCCACATCTGAGGTGATGGAAGCTCTGCTCGAATGTAGGGATCATAATTGGGAGATGTAGCCTCAGTAGGAGGAAGGCTAATCTGCAGACGTAATAAGTATCTGCCTACATGATCAGATGACATTTGATCAACCTGAGTAGCAATTGGGGAAATACTATCAAAAAGGTTGGTTTGGGTAGGTGTTGCTTATACACTTCTTGCTACTATTAGTTCCAAACATTTTGGAAGAACCAAAAGGTTTGGACCAACTAATTCCCTCTTATTGACGAGCAATGGCAAATTTGCATATCTAAATTAAGGTTTGTCATCAAACCTCCCTTTTCCCTGTCCATCATGTGAAGGAATAGATCTGTAGTCCACTGCTAACCCTAAATGAAGCTCATCATATAGTTGTTTGCAAAAATAAAGTGGCAACTCATCAGTATGAGGCCATCTATGATGGGTTGCCAACCATCTGGGATATATAAAAGGAGCAACAAGCTCATTTGTACATCTAGTAACAACATATCCTCTAACTTTCTTTTGTCCCATATAATGAGGGAACATGTTGTGTACATTATGTGTCAAAACTCTACTAGTAATAGAATCAATTTTCTCTGTGCCAACAACACTACTAGCAAGGGACCTATAAAACTCCTCTGTGCTAACCTCATCATAAGGATTATAAGATCGAATCATGTGAATCATACGATGGATCTCCTATTGAATGATAACTAATCTATCTCTATTAGTGAGATTAGGGGAGTTAAGTATTGTTTGGTCCAAACATCTCAAAGCATTCTCTAATCTCCTAATGCTATCACTATATAAATTAGACCTAGCCTTAGTTTGCTACTGAGACTGAGTGGAATGATATGATCCCTAATCATCAACCATATCTACATAAATATGTGAAGATCAGAAAATTTAATTAAAACAAAAAAATTGTAAATATGTACTAATTATATTTCTTTAATTTAGTAAAATATATGCAATAACCATTTTTCTAGTAAGATACTCCATAGGAAATTATAAAAAATAGGAAATGCATTAGCAATGAGTGGCTTGAACATCATGAAGTAATTTAATAAGAACAATTTTAAGTTCATTCAACTATCTATGAAAAAGAGGGAGAAAGGGAGAAAGTAGGATTATAAAAAATTTCCTATAAAAGAAGTGGTACTAAAATATCCTAATTAAACATTCACATGTAAAAGTAACAAATAAGCATATAAATACATAAATCTTGAATGAACTTCTACACTATAATTATGTGTGGTGCAATTCTACTTCATGTTAGAGGAGATATTCTATTATTATTGAGGTCTTAAAATTGTTTATCCTTTTGTCATTACACACATATAGGCCTTTTCGGATGCCTCACTAAGTGAATGTGTAATAACATTATTGGTGATGGTGTACATGAACAATACAATAAATGATCAATCAAATACTTTATTGAAACAATATTGGAAGGCTATTAATTGGATTTATGTGAATGGATATGTGTATCTAGTTATAGTAGACATTTCAGTGCCTACAATGTATTTTAGGATATGACTTAAACAAAGTTCTATAATTTCATTTAAATGCATGATTTTATAAATATATTTAGGTGGTGCATTTAAATAAAATTATATAATCTGAAAACTTTCTTACATTAAGTTGTAAGTCATATATCCTAAAATACATTGTGCTAGGCACCAAAATTTATACTATAGCTAATTTCACTTATGTGAAAAGATAAGTGAAACTAGTTATATAGTAGAAATTTGGGTGCCTATGATATATTTTAGGATATGACTTACAACTAGATCTATAATTTCATTTAAATGCATGATTTTATGAATATATTTAAGTGGTGTTCATTTATTTAAATGAGATTATAGTCATACTCTTACATTAAGTTGTAAGTCATATCCTAATTTATACATTGCGCTAGGCATCAAAATCTCTACTATAACTAGTTTCATTTATCCATTTACATAAACTCCAATTACTACCCTTCCAAGATTATTTCAATAAAGTATTTGACTGATCAATTATTGTATTGAATGTACACCATCACCAAGCATGACCTATTAAACATTCACTTAGTGTGAGGCATCCAAAAAGCCCAATTATTACCCTTCCAGATTATTTCAATAAATTGTTATTTAATATTCTTCTATATGTGATTAGCATTTTGCATGTTCAATGAATTGACTACATTTGAAGGCTGATATGTCAAAGAGTGAGTCTACAAATACATTTTGAACCCAAGTTTTCCCACATTCAATACATTAAATGATCAATCAAATACAAAAGAATATTAAATAACCATTTATAAAAATAATTTGGAAGAGTAATAATTGGCCCTTTTTGCTATTCTCCATGATGGTATACATTGAATAAATAAATGATCAATCAAATACTTTATTGAAATAATCTTTG
>VDFB02322922.1:0-19703 GCA_007258455.2 Sequoia sempervirens
TATACAATATTAATATAGTAAATATTATATTATAATAATAAAATTATAATTAAAGTTAATATTAATATCTATTATTAATTTTAAAAATTAATCAACAATATGTATTAACTATTAGTAACTTTTATAGCCACCTTTGCTATTAAGGTTAAGCATACATTTTCTTTATTTCTTAGTTAAAGAAAACTAAAGTATCGCCACTCATAAACTCTTTCAATGACAATGAAATTACTGTAACCCTTGAATTTCAGCAGGCAGTTTCTTGGAGTGCATTTTAATTGCAAAAGTAGGAAATGGCCTGTTATGTATATTGCTAGTTTGTCATGCCAGAAATGGTAGGCATGAACCCTATGCCTGCCTCTAAATGAGATATTGTTCTGAATCACTGTAGTTGCTTCAGCGCCTATTCATTCTATGTCAGTTCCCACTCTGCGACCACCTAGGTGTGCTAACAGTGATATAAAGAAGAAAGGGTAAACACCTTGAACATCACCTGCACAGACCCAGTTAAAGTAAAAGAAAACCAAAAAATAGAAAATGAAAAAGATGTTTTTTAATTTGGGTTCTTGACAGATTTGTTTGGGTTCTTTACATATTTGCGTGGGTTTTTCCAGCACAAATCCAGAGTCAAGAAAACGCCCCCTGCAAGAAACTCTGCCCAGATCAGCCTGGAATCCGAACTGGGTTCAAACTGGACCTGGGCCTGCAGAGAATGAACTGGCTAGATACCTAATAATTGATAAACTAATATGTTCTGTAGCACTTGTGCAAGTCAAGAAGCTTATGCTTCCTTAAAGTCATTTTTGAAGAAGTTAGACTGAACCTTATGCATTCTGGTCTCTAGTCAATAATCTCTTGTGGGCCCGACTAATTCTCAAGTGATTAAGCTTGGCAAGTCTCTTGAGCTAACAGAATTAAAGCTTTCAAACTTATGTCTCTGGTCCAATCTTGGACCCTACAGATGCTTTAGGATTTCCATCTTCCCCTGCTGTAATGTCCCCTTATTAGAGACATGAAATGCACAAGTTAGGGTAAGGGATTTTGTATTTACCAATTGATTAATTTGTAAATGCAACTTGCCTTTAGGACCTGCACACATCATGTATAATGAACAAATACACATAGTTCCTTATTCCAAAATTGAATTAGACAATTCCAGATTGAACATTCTAAGAATAAGACAGATGAAATGCATTATTATCAACTAGTGCATAACTAACATAATCTGATATGACTTATTACTCTTGATCGGAATAGATCTTCGCCTTGTTTCCTCTTTCCTATCCTCTTTGGATGGTAGGTTTACTGTGCCAAGGGCGCGTGAACGGTCTCGAATTGGACTCCCTCAAGGTTTCCTACCTGTCTTGGGACTGTCCATCAATGGACTGATTTACTAGCCTTTCCCTTCACAAACTCCCTATCCTTAGTGGGTACTAGTGAAAGAGAATTTTGGCCCGAAGTCTATTCTTCAAAGTAAAGTCATAATAGCTTAATAAGACACAATAATTGCTGTAAGCAACATTATAGTGGCTTTGACAACTAACATCATTAATCTGCATATTGTCTTACTTTGTATAGTATTCTTAATACATTGATATATATGTTTGTTGCTTGCACATCTAGTATGTATTGATTCTCATAATATATTTGATGGGATTTACAGTCCATCACGGATACAGTCATTGATTTCGATATGCTATGAAAGCTGAATTCATTATCATGAGGTTTTGAATTACTTTATTTGCTAGGCATTCCCTGATTATCATTTATTTACTCTTTTATTGATTTTCAACATAATCTGTAATTACTTCTTATGTAAGGTAATTTACTTACTTGTAATCGCTCTGCAGAAGAAATTTAATTACCTTATCTTTCTGTCCATATTTAGCAGCTCACGCCTCTTTTGTAATGACGCCTTTCTAGTAGAGGCACTTAACCTGAATCTTACATTCAAAGTGTTTCTCATAGAGATATTAGAAGCATTAAAGTTCAATAAGTTTTCGTGATAACATCTATTAAGATCAAAGAACATATTTTAACACTCACTAGGATTATCCATTTCCCTTCTTAACACTCACTAGGAATAATCGTTCTATAATATAATTTGTAAGTACATTAGGGCAAATATTAAACATCTTCGAGTTCCATATAGCTGGAATTCTATTATACTATTTATCCTCATAGTGAGTGAATAATACGTACATAAGCAATTCTACATAGCTGGAATTCTACATGCATAAGTAATTGCGACCCTTTATTGATGATATTTACCTTGTTCTGTGTCTGATCGGATCCCAGAGGCTACTCTTCCTATCAATATATATCCTATTCCTCTTATCCCCTCCAAGACTTAAACACACCCCTGGAATGAGTATGTTCGCTGTCCAACAGGTATCGATATCTTTAATTACCTTATACTCTGGATATCCCCTTCTATCAAATCTCAGGCAGAGGAATACTTTGGTGAACACCTGTAGAATACTAATAGTGCGAAACTCCAAATGTAATGCATTCCCTGTTATGTACTACCTTATCTCCCACACTTGGATGTTCACACTGTTACTGCACTCACACAGAATTATAATGAGTCTGCATAAACTAATCTGCAACACTCTAGACAGCCGTGTGTATGACATATCCTTGACAACAATCTCCAAATCGCCCCTTAAGACCCTCATTACTTAATGAAGCCATGAATTAAACTATACTTGTTTTCCAGTTGATGATCACTATGCCGGCGCTCAGGCATAGGCTTCCCAACAAACCTTCAATACGAAGCTCGAAAACCACATCAAAGAGACGCTAAGAATGGGCCTACATTTCATGGCAAACCATATCATATAAGGAGTTAGTCAATAGGAAAGCCCGCTTCCTTGAGATGGCACGGCATATAGTTCTTAGATAAGATATGCCTGTTGTTTGACTCTGATAAAGGACGTCTTCATCCGTAGCCATAATACTCCAAAACAAATGCGCTACCCTTAAGTACTGACAGGCAGTCTATGTGGTAAAACGTTTGCCGATTCATTCGATGCGACTTCCCCCTGGGAATGGGTCGTTCCCTTTCATCTAGTCTTAGCAACGCTTGAGTTGCTTTAGTTAATTCCTTAAATAATCGTTGGGTCTTTTGTTTGATGTTTGGTATATATTATTCTTATATTTTACTTCATCTTTGTGTTCGATGCTTTTATTTCATTTCTTTATCATATTTTATATTTATTTGTTTCAGTATAATAATCATAATTTCATTTATATTTGATTATTTAGATTTTTCTTCATTATATTTATAATTGTAATTATAATATTATTTCATGTTCATATTTTATATTTATACACTTCAATATCTGTTATATCATAATAACATTTATGACGTTATTTATAATATCCATAATTATAATATTGTTTTGGACAACTATAATTAGGTAATATCAAATGGTTAACTATTTTTAATTATGCTTCTTTATTATATAAATGTCACGGTTTCGGGGACATGACACCTGCAATATGTGGATGGTCTTTTTCCTTGAACATAGGAGTTAACCTCATCTTTGTATAAGGGCTCATCCATAGGCCCAGGCAAAACCCTGGATGGACCTGGGAAACACCTGGACTAGGATCTGTATCTATTCTGAACTGTTTTGGGTGTGGGATGGGTTCTGAGCGAATGCGCTAACTGAGATCCTGAGACATGGATCTCACTTGGACAGTGCATGCAATGACAGAAGGCTGTTAGAATAAACCCTAACACTTTCGCAAAGATTTAATACTCTAGTTTGTATTGTGAGTGTTTCCTAATGAAAATCATTTACAATTTAATAAAAATGGTTCAGATTACAAGTTTCCAATATTTAGGCCTCTTGTGAATTCTAATGGATACATCATTGTTTGTACAACGACTCGGGAGGGTTGCATGTTAGTTTCTTCTGTTATCCAGTTTAGAATTGTTTGAATCTTTAGCATCAGGAATCAACTGCTTTCAGATGATATTAATTCTTTCAGTTATATTTCAATCATTTGGGGTGTCAATTGTCCTATAATTATTGCAGTCACTAGTGCAGATTGTGGTAGATTCTGGAGAAGATACATTAATCCCACTTTCATGTGTTCCTGAGGGCGATCCAATATTTTACTTGTGCAACCATTGCAGGTCATCCATCTGCTTTTGTTTGCAGTCCATGCCACGAGGATAGTTGTGGATGCCAATTTTATCAATCTCTAGAGTAATATTTGCCTTGGATTTTTAGGACTACCCTGCTTCACCCTAGGATTGTTTAGGTAGGCAACCTTAGCTCAGGTCATTCTCCTGGAGACTTCAGGTGGAATTTGCTTTGGCACTTTTGTGGTGCTTGATGAGTATGTTGGCCTTTCTTCTGCTGTTGATTATGGCACAGACTAGAGCCTTGATCTCCATTCTTTGTTTCTTAGCTCTTTTGGAGGATCTTATTTTAGAAGGGACCTTTCTTTGGCAGGATTATTTCTGATTATATGGCTTTTGTCTATACTAGAATTTCCAGGGTTCACCTGTTTTGGTCTAAGTCCTTTCAAACTGTTGTTTATTTCTCCCTAAATTTAGTATTAGGTTTTTGGTTGTCAGAGTTACTTTTAGTACTCCTGATCAGATATTTTAAGTTGCTTTAGTTTGGAGTCATATTTAATGTATGTCCATTTTGGTAACAGAAGTTAAGAATCTTCCTATTAGAACTTAACTTCTGTTATTTAAATATGGAGACAGTCTTAATTTGGAGCATAACTATGTTAACATATCTTTACTTTTTTTTCATAAGCTAAGTGCTAGGTCTATTAATATAGTGCATGCTTTATATCTGGTGACTTATTTTTCCTTTTCTCTATCTGATGTCTCTTTTTTGGCAGGTTTCACCCTACTTGTATGAATATGACTCCAGAACAAGCAAAGAAAATTGAACACTTTTTTTGCCCCAGTTGTTCCTCTGAAGATGAGGACAAGAAGTCACGGAATTCTCATGTTGTTTCAGCACCCACAGAGGCAAAGGTAAGTGCTTTTTTCTAGGTGGCGTCAAATGTAGAACTTTTTTCTTGGAAACGTGACAATAAAAGTAGTAACTTTGTATGGTAATGGATATGGGAGCATCTTCATTTCCTCTTCTTTCCTGATGTTTTTTTTCCAAATACCTTATTCAAAATGTGGACATCAGAACACTAAATATATGAAAACAGAAGAAAGTGTTTATGCTCAAGCAGAAAAGTTATGTGATTCTAAATTTTTCTTGCATGTCTTATACAGTTATTTCCAGTGCATGCTGTTGCACTGTTTCTTGATTCATCATATTTTTGCCTGCTTTCTATTACCTGAGTCTTATTGGCTGCATGTCTTTATGAGTTCCTATACATTCTGCATTTCAATTTGGAACAGTGGTACATCAGAAAATCCTCTACATTCTATAGTTGATGTCAGCAACCTGAAGTCAAATTTGAGAAACAATAAAGTATGGAGCTTCCATTGCTCATAGGTTTCATTCCTACTTACTTAACAATATGGGGCTCAACATAAGTATATGCTTCTGCTGTGCTGTAATCACCTTTTTGCCCAACCTGGTGTCAACAACTTGAAGTCAAATTCATCAAATGATGCATGCAATCAAAGGATTGTCTTCCGTTTTCCTTAGTTATAGTTACTTGCTTCACAATATGCAGATTCAACATACATACATGCCTCTTCTGCGCATTGATTCAAGCATTATAATGAGCAATTTTTACACCATAAATATCAGTGGGCTTTGAAATCGCTCTATGATGAATCATTTTGTAATGAGCCTTGCTCAAACTGAACAATATTTGCCCTAATTTGCTGCTTGTAATTTTGTCAAACAGTTCATATGCAACCTTGTACTTGCTCCTGCACCTTACAAATGTTTTCTATCTTCCTTATGCCTCAAAGACGAAAAGAAAGGCTAGCAAATGACTGGTTTATCTTTACTTTTTTCTGCCTGTGTACAATTGTCCACACAACCAACCAATTTCTGCTTTCAATGAATGATTTGATTAAATCCGAGTAACTCCTTTGCACAATGCCAAACACAGCAGCTTCTCCTCACATTGTACAGTCTTAACAACAGATCAGCAGCAGTCAGCATATATTTATTAGCTCCAGCAAGCAACATTAACACATGCAATTTCCTTATTCTGAGAATACTGCAGCAGACTTCTTCTCTACATACAGATTTGGTATTTTTGCTTGAAAAGGATTTCAAAGTGTTCCAAATGTGTGCATTCCAATGCTCTAAGCTGGTACCAAGCAATCATGAACAAACCCTACCCAATCTGTCCTTTATTCTTGCATTTGGTTGGCTTGTAATTGTGTCAAACACTTTGTATGCAAAGTGTATTGTAGCTGGTATGTTGTTCAGTTCGCAAGATTGAATGACAAAGGGGTTTGTGAATATTACTATCTTCAACTACTACTATCCCAACCTCTAATTGAAAATATACTGCTTCTTTGAAACTTTGAATGCATTCATAAAGAACTAAGTGAAAATATTGCATCTACAGCCCTTAGCATTTTGTCATACAGTTATCATGCATCCTCCTACTATGATCAGAACTAATACAATGAGACAACTACTTATTCCTTCTCTTTTTAAATCGCAGATCATTACAATGCTTCATAGAATGGCCAAGACTCTTGGCTTTAATACATATGATCAAGATGGTTAAATCTGATATCAACTATCACCTACAACAATGCCTTATAGTAAGCAGCTAAATATCATGAAAATAACAATGCAAACATCCCTTTCCTACAATGGTAAGGAGCTCTTACAGCTGACAATGCCCAACAAGCTGGTTTGTAATCTCTATCACCAAATTTGGCCAAAGTACTGTAGCACGGGGTACTATTCACGGAACTGTAGCGCGGTACTGTAGTACTGTAGCGCGGCACTGTAGCAAATTCACTATTCACGCGTACTGTAGCGATTTCACTGTTCATGCGTACTGTAGCGTTACTGTAGCAGACAGCAAATAAAAATATCCCACAATGAATCTTCAATGCCTCATAATCTGCAAATGGATATGCATCAAACCCTTGTATTCTTTGTATTTCTTCTCCAATCTAGCACAAATAGAAAGGCTGAGATACCTTCCTCCAATAATGCAACCCTTCAAGAGATATTTCACTCCCTCAGTTATGCAATCAATGGGAGTTTTCATTCCCAAAGATCAATTTGATTATCTGCAGACCACTTGGCTCCACAAATACTCAAGAAGAAATCATCAATCATCAACATCAAATCTGCCTGCCTCAATAGTGAGACCTCAAGGTCTATTTATGCTTTTTCCTCTAGAGGTCGGCCTCAATAAAATAATATTATCTTTTTGTTTCTAGAAGATTCCAATATATTTTAATTTTTGCACTTTATAAAATATTAAAATATTATATTATTAATAAAGTGCATCTCAACATCAAATTATAAAATAAGGTTTCCATAAATAGAAATAATAATAATATATGATGGAAAACCTTACTCCAACCGAAAACTGAGCCAAGTAATCACCGAATGACTACCAGATGACTCTCTCATCATGCCTCATTAGCCTACGAGAGCCGTTAATAGGCTAATTCCTCTGAACTCCATTGCTCACGAAAAAGGGGACATTACACATTTCTAGCTCTTTCTGATTCTCTGATATTGAATAACCATTATGACATCTTGCACCTGCATATAACTGCAAATGGGTATAAGCAATATATATTGCTTCCAATGACAATCACGAAGAGAATTAAAGTTTCCAGCAGGAGACTGGAAAAGCAAAGAGGCACATGATTGTGGAACTCCATCAACCTAATGTAGTCATTGAAAAACTCCAGGGCAATTCTTTTAAAGACTACATTGAAATTGGTTGAGAATGAATTTGTATTGTATCAATTGATCTCAAAAATATGAATGGACCAATCTGTAAAATAATTCAATTAGTGTCATTAATAAACACTTGAATGCTTGTGTAATTTTCTCAAATGTTTTAACCTTGAAGTTGAATGCTGTTGATTATAAACAACTCTACTATACCCAGTCAATTTCTTTGACAATAGATGAGAAACTTATTTGCATACAAAATCACGATACTTGATGATATAAAATGTTTGTCTTACCTTGCAACCATAAATAGCAAGAGTACAGAAATTATTTGCAATTTAAATGTCCCATGTTTTACTAATCATGGTTTGCAATATTTTTTGATAAATATTTTCATAGGTTTTTTATCTGGACTTTTCAGAGAGTATTCTGCAATAAAATTTAACTCTCTATATCAGTTGTATATATCCTGGAACTCTAGAGCAATTACATAGCTATAGATGCTGTGGTGCTTGAAGGTGGCACATCTTCTAGTGGATTCCAATGTTCATCTTCTGACATCTATCCCAACTCTGTTGTAGTCTGTGATGTAGATGATATTTTTTTTTGATTCAATGTTGCCTCAGTAAATTGCTATCTGAGATGACAAACCAGCTACTAATATATTAATATAGAAATATTCTTAATATGCTATTATTCTCAACTTTTTTTAAGAAGCGAAAGGCATTACTATAGCAGAAATTGCAGAAACAAATAGTAACAAACAACTTTTATCAAATGATAATTTAAGAAGCAGAAGACATTTACCATGGGAAAGGATGGAAAAGTGAACTCTAGAGACAGACATTTAAGAAGCAAAAGACATTGATCCCCCCTTGCAGATTAGTTTAAAATTCACACGTTTTGTATTTTCATCTTATTATCCCATCTCTTCCATTCCTTTGCTATCTAATGCTAACTTGGCAGCTGGTTCAGCGTGGAGGCCCCAGCTTGTAGCTACCTTCTGGCTGAAGCAGTGACAATAACAACAATGTAAACAAGAGTGAAATGAAAGATTAAGGTTGAAACCTATGCTTTGATAATGGCTGCTCAATAGCTGACCAAACTGTATAATCTACTGCTGTAAAATGCTGATATTCATAAAAAATCAGAAAAAATCTTAGTTTTAGTTTGAAATGTGTAATCGTTTGGGACTACACTTTAGATATGCATTTTTATTTGTCTTTTACTCTGCAGTCCAAGTATTGTCAGTTGCAGATGCATCTTCAAGGGAGGATTACGAGAGAACTAGGGAATGAGGATTGTGTAGTTGATGTGATTTGAGCTGGTTTTCTTGAAAGAAATTGGAGCTACACCCACAATAAGGTTTCCAATTTAATCCTTTGTACAATCATTGAGTCATGATTATATGTTTTCTTGCTATGTATATATACACAAGTTTATAACACTTTCAGTATTTCACACATAACTAGGGAGTAATGTAAAATGTGATTCTTGACTTGCCATATGCATCGACCAAGATAATTTTGTTGCTTTTTGGAAACAAATTTCCCTAGTACTTCGTAAACTTTGGACCTTTAAACTATCTAGAACTTTCCAATTGTTGAGCTACTTAGCTATCATATCCAAATATGCATGCATCATTGGCTTTTTATCTAAACAGGAACAAAAAAATGATCCTATTGATGGAACTTTCTGGGTAGAAAATATTAATTGTTAATGGGGTAAAAGCCTGCCAAACAAATCTTTAAAATAGATGTGGGTTGTAGAAACTAGAAAGCATGATTTAATTTTTACCAAAAAGAGGTAATTGATAGACTCTACATGAAAATGTTGTGTTCCATGCCTGGCAGATGCTCTTGTCTAGTAATTTATTTAAGAAATTAGAAAAAAACCTTTGATAATTCATACAAAAATATAGTTTGTCAAATTACCAGAGAGAAGATGAGAAATGTATGAAATCCAAAAGTAATTTGTGTAAAGTCATGCAATGCGACCTTCATTTCTTATATATACACATGCCATGCTGTTTATTGGCCTTTTTGGTGCTCTTGCATATTACGATTATTATGATTCTGACATATTGTCTTAAACAGGGTTAAGAGTTGCCTTGTGATATCATAAACCGATATGTTAAATTTTGGCCTTTTTTACCAAGCATTTTTGTTGGAGCCATTGTGTCCAATGATTTCAGGGCATACATATGCTGTCGCAACCTACAGTAGATTGCTGTAATACTATACTGCTTTTCCACTTGTAACTACTATATATTTACTCCGTTCTTGATTTCCTGATTTTTATTAAGTAAATGTTTTCTTGTTCCTGCTATTTAATTACAAATGTATGCAGTTGTTTTATTATGGCATGGATACTTTTGTATGTGTATCATAGCACTGTAAGTGAAGGTATTTTCCATGGAGAAAAAACTCCGATGGTAAGCTTTCAATGCCAATATTGACACAATGTTTTAATAATGGAATGATCCTATTATTAACTGGATGCATGGTGCCCATATTTACGTTGATACCCATTAACCATTCTCATATTGATAATTATCTATACGGACCTTTTTAGTGAACAGAATGTCACACTCAATCATTTTGACATGAAGTCTGAGACATTGCTCGTGCTTTCTACTTGTTTTATTGTTGTTTGCGAATGATTTGACATTTATTGAGAGGTGTATGATATTTTCACTTCTTTTTTAAATTCTGCCATTATTTTATTTTTGTGACTGGGTTTATATGTTATAGATTCCCTTGTCAGAGAGAAGCTCTTATTATTATGTTTTTATCTGGCAAATTGCAGCTGGAGTCAAAACGGCGAAGGATGTAACTCTATTGTTAAGATTATACTTTGATCTGTAACAAAATCTTGAGGGGATTTCTTTGGAGGAGTGGTATGGTTTTAGAAGTATCCACAAAAATGCATATAAGGATGTTCACAGTGCAGACATAAGTGTTACAGTGCATATTCCAACCTGGGGTTTCCTTGTACAGTTTGAGATCTTATCTATGGGCAATGAATTCAAAATTGAGCTCGGTTGGTAAGATGTGAATGCTGCATTTAATGCAAGGGTATCAACTTGAAACCTATTTTGTGTTTGAGCATCTTGTGATGACTTTTGAGATTATATCACTTAATTGAATGTGAAGTTGGGTTCTTTTGGGACCAGTATTAATTGGGAAGGACAATATTTATCGTCTAATATATCATGTTTGGTGTTTTGACTGTGTGAACTGGGCGTGACCCATCTGTTGTTTATGTATATCAGACTAACGAAAGGGTATCAAATAGTTTTAACATCCTGAAATTTTAATAGCTGAAGAATTGGTTCTGATGACATATGCACAAATTTCAGTAAGGCACATACATCAATTCTATACGAGGATATATAATATTTACTAGTGTTTATTGCTAAGAGCTGTCTGTTAAAATTTTGTTTCCTATAGGCTTCATTAGTAAATAACTTTTAATATGTGCTTTTCAAGATAACTTGGAAGCTATTTCAGTTAGACTCAGTATTTCTTGATAGCAATAATGACATTTGAATAATCAATTACTGAACACTTAAATTTATGAACTTGTAGATTTCACCAATTTGTTAAGAGGCATAATGACATTCGAACAATTGATCACCTAACATCGAAAATATCCAAAATTTTAGATCTCACCGATTCATTAGATGTCCAGTATCGGTTGACTTTAGTGCATTGATTCTGCACAATACCATATTAAATTACTATTTTATCTTATCTTTAGAACCTTAATTTAATACTGAAAATTATTCTGATAGTAGTATGCAAGATCAGGTCATTCATTTTAACATGTGATCCATATCAAGCTTGTTATTGGGAGGTGTATAGAGTGGCACAGGCAGGTCAAAGCTCCAATGCATCGGGGGAAGGGGACTCTAGATCCGACCAAGAAGGCAAGGGATCGAGCATTATTGACAATTCAAGCACAAAGGGTTCCCCTATTATTGAATTTGGACAAACTTTGATAGAGAGCATCTTAACAGGTAGCCTCTGGGTTTATTGCATTGATGGTTTGTTTCCTTGTATAGCTGTGTTTCTATTGGTCTTGTTCATTAAAATATTTTTTATTGGATTAGATTGCTATGGTACTTAGATGAATTTAGAGTGCAACAGATATTTTAGGTAGAATGGGCTTAATTTGTAGGACTTTTCTAAAGTTATGCTCTCACCATGTAAAAACTCCAGGGGAGTTGAAATTTAGAATTGGATTTGCAGGAGCATGCCTTTGAAGATCAGGTACTGTTCAACTAGGTGTTAAACTCCATCATTCAAACAAGTGAGTTGTGAAAACGATCTTTGTACGTGCTTTTATTGTCAGTAAGGTTTGGGTGTTTCAGAAGTTTTTTTTCATTTAGTTGATTGAAATGGCAACCTTTAATGGTTATACTTAGCAAATTGGATGGGTGACTAGTGTAACATGTGACTGCACAAGGGATGCAAAGACATCATCCATCTCATTTGCAAAGACAGTTGAAGTTAAACTTTCAATCAACTATGAATGTTGGCCAGATTGGGGAGAACCTTGATCCCTATAGTGCATTGTTGAAATTTTTGCATAGTGGCACAAATAGTTGTGAAGCCTTTATAGGCCACAAAGCAAAGCTCTGGATAAGGGAGAATGAAAATGCGTCGTTATCAACTAGTTGAAGGATGAATGCTCAGTAGAAATTTGCTTTTGGAAAGCGTAAGGGTTGTAACTTAGTATATAATTGAGCACCAAGTACAGTTATCCAATGTATTCTAGTTTAGTTTAGTTAGTACATTGATAACCTTTGACGATAACCTTATATATAGAGGAGCTCATGGCTAGAAAAACTGTCATTCGTCTGTTATGTACCTTATAATGTCTCCATGTTACTAATTCTGCTGTCATAGTGATGTATTGTAGTTTCTGATTAAATTGTAAACACTTTAACACATTATGCATGATTATGAAAGTGAACCTAACAAAGTAGCACAGTGAAGGTTGTATGCCATTATTTGTAAAAAGCATTTTTAATTAGAGGTATATTATTTTCAGTCCTTAACACGCTGGAATTAACATTTTCAGTTGTCAAGGCAGTGATGAAGCACCTAAAAATAAGCAAGCAATTAATCAGAGGTATGGTACATGGGAAGCCTTCTAAGATTATAAGAAAAAAAAACCTCTGAACGATATCAATAGCAATCTGATTTCTAGTTTTATAGGTTTAAATTGGTCCTAGAAGTACTATAGGTTGAAGCGAGGTTGGGGAGGAAGTGACATTTGATGAGAAAAGGGATTTGGAGTTGATTAGTTACCAACACAAGTGAGAAACATAGGGCTAAGTTAAGTCTTGTAAAAAATATGATACTCAAAATCATCTTTGATTTTTTAGACTTGCCTATTGTGGTGCTTAACTAAAGCAAAGATCCAACCATTCATGGCCTAAATTGGGAATACTTTTGCGAAAATCAAAATTAGAATATTTAGTACTTCAATCTACTAAAAACATTTTATTTTTATTTTTATTTTTACTTTTAAAAGAAGTTAGTGACATTGACAAACGAATTCAAAATGCTGCATATAAATGCTTAAACCAATAGTGTGAATAATTTACCAATGATAAAACACGCAAGATTACTATAGGGGACTGTAGCATTTACTATAAATGATGGATAATTTACTAGGGGATGACTTGAAACAACACTATTTTGTCACCAAATTACGAAATATGTTTAGATAGATTGACTTCAAAACATCTAAGATGCAAATTAGCAGATGCTAGATGTTAAACAACAAAACCTTTTATTATAAACTAGAAGCAGACAATTGGACGAGCATAACATTGAACAAAGATGACAAAGCAAGAAAGTACATAAAGAAAAGTGGTAATTGGGTGTTTGAAATGCAAAAACTGAGGTTCTTTTAAACATTATGGAAATTTTGTTGACGTAAAAGGAAAATGTTTTCATTGTGTTAGTCGAGGCTAATCTAATTAGATGCAAACACAAAAGTAAATTAGCTTTGCTATGTGACAAATATGAGCTAGTGTATTATGAAATTAATTTTAAGTGTGAAAAGTACCAAGAAATAAATGTATGTATTCTTTGGATGAAGAGTCTAGGTCTTGATTGTTTTTGGCTTGAAATATGTACAACTATCTAGGAAATATTATCTTCCAAATCCTTGATTTAAGAATAGGGGGGATTTTCCAAAGAGGGCTTATGATGCAATAGGAATGGAGGAATGCCAAGTTAGGGTTGCAAGACATTGAACAACTACCTTAGGAGCAAGTTGAAGCATATATGAAATTGAAGGAACATTAGACTGAGCAATTGGAGCAACAAAAGGTGGGTGGGATTCCCTAATAGGAGCCAATGGAGCAACAGTAGGGCTCACCAAAGCTGTACCAATCACCTAAGAAATCAAAATTGGAGAACCAACATCTTGATAGGACTCATCATCTTGAGAGACATTATCAATAATAGGATCAAAAGGGGTGACTTGTCAAGTGATCTTCATGGGCATTTCTCTAGCACGTTGTCACATCCTTGTGCCACGCGAGTGGACAATCAAAATTTAGGTGGTTAATGGCAAAACATTGTGTACATTTAAAGGGGAGACCTTCATAGTTAAGAGGTTGGGAGATACCAATATCCACCAAAATACAAGCAAATGTAGAGTGACCCATGTAGAAAGTAGTAGAGTCAACCTTCAACAAAAGGTCAATAGCGTTACCAATGGGCTCACTAAAGCAATTATCACAAAATTGGAGAGGGAGGTTTGGAAGCCAAATCGTATAGGTCTAACATTGAGAGTTTTAAGAAAGGGCTTGAATGCTCTTTGCACATCCAAAACTTGTCGTCAAATGCCAAATTTGTATTCTTTGAAGAGGAAAAAGTCACAATAAAGAAGCCCTTGGCACAAGGGAAAAACTTAATCTTACCATCAATGAGGGGCTTCTAAGATCCAAGATCAAGTTGTGAAGGTTAGTGTTGGTGTGAATAAATGTCTTGTACCTAGTTATTTCACTAAATAGGGACTTAGGGGACATATTCACATGTTAAGTTTACTTAGGTCCTAAGATTCTTTCTAGGTGTTAATTGTCATTAGTTGTTATCTTATCTTTTGACAACTAACACATGTGACCTAGGTAGTAGTTGTGATAAGTTGTCTCATATCATAAGATTAAGACACTTGTCATAATTTTATGACATCTTGTGTCTCACTTTGACTTTATAATCAAGGGTCTCTCACACATTGTACACACAATTCCATTTTTTTTTTTTGCATTCATTAATAGAAATACAGTTTATTCTTGTCATATTGATCTCTTGAGTATTTTATGTTTTCCATAGGCCTTTAGATCTTGGGTGGTTATTTCCATAGCCAAATCTTACATAATATCAAAACTTGAGTGCCTTTGGTTAGTTTTTTAGGAGATCTTGAGTGCAAATCTTGTATTTTCTTGAAGCATTGAGTATGCTCCTCTTGCATCTTTGGATGATCTGGAGAATCAGAAAGGTGTGATAGAAATACCAGGTTTTGAGGGGGTTCTTTCTTTGGCTTTGTATTGCAGGTGCATTTTGGGAGCTTATTGCATGAAACTTGAGCTCACCATTGCGTCCGGTATGTTCGAGAAAGTCAATTTTGCTTTTTGTTTCGTCCTAGTTGGAGATTGGAGGCCAAATCTACAAGGGTTTGAAGATTGATGCTGGTTGCTAGATCTAAGAGGTAGTTAAGTTTTCAAAGCATTTTGAGCCAAAAAGAACGTTGCCATCATGTCTAGAAGGCCTAAAAATCCCAAGTTCGACTGTTAAATCGTCAAAATTTTTATTATATATATATATATTTTGCAGAATCTGTGGTATGTAGGTACTGATAGTACCTGCACCATAGGTATTGCAGTACCTATGGACCACAGGGTTGCTACCAGCGGCGACGGCGTTAATACGAATCCTTGGCCATTAGAGCAGCGTCATGCAGGCCGCAACCTTTTTCTTATTTTTATTTTATTTTTAATTATTTTATTTTAAAGTTTTGTTTTAAATATTTTTTAAAGTTTTTAAATTAAAACTTTTTTAATAATTTTTCAATAAATCTTTATTAAAGATTTTTTAATGAGACTTTATAGTTTTCTTTATGTTTTATTAAAGTTTTTTTTTAATAATAAAAATAAAATAATTTTTTCTTTATTAATATTTTAATAAAGTCTTTTTCCAATAATTTTTTTTTCTTTATTGAGTTTTTTTTATTAAAATTTTAAATATATATTTTTTTAAAACAAAATCATGCAATAATAAGCAAACCTGGGAAAATTATTTGTCTATCGATCGAGCCTTGTCTTACACTGTTCGCTCCTCTAACTGACAGTCAAATGGGCTCTGTTGCTCCTATCGACACCACCTAGAGGGCATCTTTCACTATCATCTGCTTCGAGGCACATTTAGTTGGCTTCTTCATCATCATTTCCAGATTTGCATCATGATTGTTGTAGTTCTCCTCTTCTAATGTTGTAATTGCACTAAAATAAAGTGCCACTCTCTTTCTATTTCAGTGTATTATGTTGTCTTTTATGCTTCTTTGGATTGATCTATGTATCTAGTGTTAGTTCTTATATATTTAACAAATGCAACAATTGGTTACCCATGCATTTCGGTGTGATGGACCAAATACCATATAGATACTACTATTTTGCAAGCGATCTACCTGTCTTTAGAAGTTCAGTTCTACTTCTAGAGACTTGGTAGCTATCTCCAGTTGAGATAGGGATATACTAATTGTCAAGAGAGTGTCTAGTTGATACTCGTACAATTGTCTCCTTGGTTCTAACCTTATTCCTATTGCAGTGTGGATTCATCTACAATTCTTCATTGACAGATTTTGTAGTTACTCATGAGGTGACATTTTCAGCTCGGTCACCAGTTATGTGGTATCTTTTGTAGTGGTACTTAATTCTTTCTATTAGTGTTTGTCATAGTTTGGCATTCTTTTGGAACAACATTTGGAGGACTCATCATCATCCTTGGTCCACTCTACTTTAGTCTTCACATTGTTCTACATTGCCTCCTCCTTCAGTTAAAATTGAAGACTCTTGACATTGTGACATTTGAGCAGAGACTCACCATTAAGGGGGGGTTGCATGGAATTTTTGCATTATCTCTTATGGGGGACTTTTTCCTCACTCGAGGTTTTGTCCTTTTCATCTTTTGAAAAGTATTTTCTTGTTTTGTTTCTCTCTTCTGGGGAGGAGTTTTGCCCCATTGAGTTTTCTCCTTTTTTTTTGGTTGTGAGAGATTTCTTTTGCATATGTACATGGGTACCTAACATGGCCTAATAGCCAGGACCCATCTTTGCATC
This sequence comes from Sequoia sempervirens, assembly GCA_007258455.2. Taxonomy (NCBI): domain Eukaryota; kingdom Viridiplantae; phylum Streptophyta; class Pinopsida; order Cupressales; family Cupressaceae; genus Sequoia; species Sequoia sempervirens. The sequence goes on from VDFB02322922.1 coordinate 17,190, forward strand.
TTGTTATAATTTGTATAATAATCTTCTCCCTAAGTTGCACTTAAGGGGGGGTGTTGGTGTGAATAAATGTCCTATACCTAGTTATTTCACTTATTAGGGACTTAAGGGACATATTCACATGTTAAATTTACTTAGGTCCTAATATTCTTTCTAGAAGGTGTTAATTGTCATTAGTTGTTATCTTATCTTTTGACAACTAACACATGTGACCTAGGTAATTGTGATAAGTTGTCTCATATCATAAGATAAAGACACTTGTCATAATCTTATGACATCTGGTGTCTCACCTTGGCTATATAACCAAGGGTCTCTCACACATTGTACACATAAAGTTTCCATTGATTTTTTTTGCATTTAATGATAGGAACACAGTTTATTCTTGTCATATTGATCTCTTGAGTATTTTGTGCTTTCCATAGGCCTTTAGATCTTGGGTGGCTATCTCCATAGCCAAATGTTACAGTTGGGAAGAGAAGGCCATAAGTTGTTGAATCTACATACTATTACTTGTTGAAGGTAAAAATCCTTGTTTTCAATCACATCCTATTCATAGACCATCACATGAGAGGATTGTGAATAGGGAAGAGTTCAAATCTTATTTTATTGCAAAAGACAAATAGGAACCCCAAAGTTGACAATGGTTGTGTAAGATTGTTGGCCACTTGAAACTGAAGCACTAGGCTTCACATTGGCACAATTATAATGCCTTGGAGGGTTTATAGTCATTACAAAAGGACCTCCAACAACACAATGGTTGATTGTTGAAATAAGCCCATCAACATTAGTTGAACCATTTGTTGATATGCATATGTATTAAGACCTTTCCTCAAAAGGGAATTAAAACTAAATGGGAAATGACACATTATGCAAACTTTATTGTTATAAATGTAAAGGAGACCCACAATAAGAGTTCCCATTTAATGTAAAGAGTAAAACACTAATAAGTAATGCATGGTGTAAAAAACACCATGTGGTAGATACCATATGAGTTGGAGAAATCAAAGATCATCAAATGATAATAGTAGTGAGACTCGAGGGAGATGAAAGAAAATTATGAGGTATAAAAGGGGAAAATGTGTTATACAATGCCCAAATATGTGTTGTGAGACCTTATGTTATGATGGTGTTAGGAACATTTTGTCCTAACCTTTATGAGCATTGTAATAATCATAGTTAGTTATTTAATATAATGATTTCATAGTTTGAATTTATCCCACATTGGTTGTACATTGTAAGTCACTCTTTATGAGGCCTTTATATTGAGATTGTAATGAAAGACATGATCACCTTTGATATTAAATTGTTTTAGAGCACTGTTATTAAGGAAGTCATCCCCTTGAAGAGGCCAATGAAATTTGAATAAAATTATTTTTGTAGTTGTTCTTCCAAGCCGTATGTTCATTATCATAGGTTTTGCTTCTCTTTCATGATATTTTACAATCAAGATCTCAACAAGTACTATTTTCTAGGGTATGTAACGACAACATTGTAGGCTTTCACCTTGCCTTTGTGAGATTTTGGTGATAAAAGTGGTGAAAGTTTTGGGATATGAACCATTTTTAGTCATTGTTTTCTTGCATTAGTGGTCTAGTTAGAAGCTGTAAGGATCGTAACCCAATTTAATCTCACAAAAATAATCAACTCAATATCTCATAAGCATGGAATATAAATGAAACAACTTCATTAAGTAAATAAATTTCATAACACATCCTCATATGTGTAGTGCATAAATCAAGTAAAAGCACATAATAGTTGATATACAAAAATACAATTCAGGCTCTCATACCAAATAAAATCTAAAGATACAATCTAGAAATATAAATACACATAATGATACAAGAATAATGTGAGAACATATACAATACAGTCTTCGATCGCCATCGACCCTCATAGTCATCCACAAGTCAAGAGACGAGAACATGGCTCAGACGTTTTTTCGCCCAACCACAAAGCTTATGCTTCCCTAGAATTCTTCCTACATTGCACGAAGTACTTAACAACGTGGAAATAAAAAAGTAGGAGGGAATCCTGGTGCAAGCTTGATTTATATACATGTATTTCTAACATGAACATGCAATGTCCCACTATCAGGATATGGCAAAGAAATATATACATAAATTTGCTAGATAAATTTCATCTATTTCAATGAACGCGACTTTGGCCAAAGCACTTGAAGTAACTGATAGATCTTGAAAAGAGGATCAACCTTCTTTGTTAACCCATATTCGACATTGTATTGTCGAAGGTAAACCCAATACACACATAGAAGACAATAACATGCATCATGATCATAAATTAAATAATTACTCTTCTTTCATGCAAATTTTTAATTGTACATCTTTTATTGTTTCAATTTTACATGCATAGTAACAATAAAACAAATCATTGACATACAATTCAATTCTTTAACATGTAATTAGTTTAATTAACAAACATTTCTAAGTATAAATGTAAATGTAAAAATTATTTTCATTTTAATATAGTAATTAACTAATTTCCATGTCTTGCAGGTTA
>VDFB02322922.1:20065-42854 GCA_007258455.2 Sequoia sempervirens
GGTTATATGTACATACATATATGAAGATGTATATATGTATATATACATATGACCATAGTTATAGTAGATATACAAATTTATATAAAAGATTTAGAAGATAATAGGAAAATAACAACTTCTTATATGTTTTCATAATTGCAAAATAACTTCTTATATGTTTTCATAATTGCACTTCTATTGTAAAAACTTTCTTGCAGATACAAAACCTTTACCGACATACTTTTGATTACATTATGCAGAATAAGGAAATAAATAGGAATTTTCTATACCAGCAAGAATGTTACATAGTCACAGTCATGATTAATTCTCTAGATCGGTCATTTAACTCATGCCCCCCCCACTCCCCCACACCACACACACACACACATATGTCCAAATGAATCAAGATCGGTTTGTTATATGTGTTATACATATTCTATTTCACAGGCACATATGACAAAAACTGTGGTTATAAGGCATAGAGAATAACATTTAGAACCCTGAACTGTTTAGAATAAAAGTCCCTTTTACTATGGCGCTCTTTGCATGTGGCAATGGAACATAGAAAATAATGAATCTGTGGTTACAACCCATCTGATAAGCATGAATAAGAGATAGGCGTAGGGTAATATTGCATGCTCTGGTGTATATAAAGTACAAGGCAAGGTTTGCTACCTCAAATATTGTAAAGGGGTAAATACTTTATTTTTTCCAACCACACCCTTCACTCTTGCAACGCTTAGCCCAAAACTCCTTCAAAACCAATTCTACTCAACCCTTCCAAATCTTCCAAAGAACTTCTGTGTATAATCTGCAATGCCTAATTTTTTTTGTTCAGCCCCCTTATTTATCATTGTATTTCTTATTTTCATGCAATACACAGATTCCCCTTTAAATAGCGTTCGATTTATTGCATGTTTATTCATGCCATTTTTTTAATTTTAGCCCATGTAATACGCCACCCCAAACTGTATATATTTTTTTCAATTTCAATTGGTTTGATGTACTGACATTTCATCAAACAGTTTACTTTGTAAGCTGTTCTGATGATTGGTTTTCAATTCAATTACATCAGATTGAGAAGAATTTTATGTGATGCTCATCTAATACAATTTCCTCATTAAAAAACATATGACCAAACACTATTCTTTTAAAGGATGAGTGAGGAGATTAAAAACCATGATTCTCCTATGTATGATGTTCACTGAGCTCTAGGTGTCGAATATATATATATATTTTTGCTTGCTTATTTAAGCCACCTTAACCTTTTTTAACCAAGTTTTTTTTGATTTACTTTTGAGTGATAGTGATAAAGTATCATTCATGGCTTAAGTATGTTTTTCTCAACACCGTCTTAGCTTCCAAACTCCGAAGCTTAATATATTATCCCCGCAAATATAATGATTCGTGCCTCCGAACTATTGCTCAACAGCTAATTAGATTCCTTTGGCTCCTTACTTTGAATTTTCACCATTGAGAGGCCACGTCTCCTCTGAAAGATCCGCGACTTGCCAATATTTAATCCTTATGACTGCCCGACTTCTTATTTCTCCCGTAACTTGGTAACTGTCAGAATTCCATCAAATGAAACTGTCAGAATTCTAATCTTCTATAGTCGATATTCACCAAATTACTCACTGCGAACCTTTCCAAAATAGCCACGGCTCCTTTCAATACAATACCACTTCAAATCTTTCGCAATACCTTCTACAACATTAAATCCGAGTCCACCGTCCATTTTGAAAGTAAGTGCCTCCTTGATTTATCTCATCTTTTTTCTAATTAAAATTGTTGGCTAAATACATATTTAGCATCATTTTGAGTCCAATTTACCAAAAAAAATAAAAGAATCATTTGAAAACCTTGATGTGAAAACCTTGATGTTTCAACAACTTCTACTTATGTTAAAAACATTTTTCATAAAATATAAAAAAACCCTTTTGTAGATGCATAAGTTTAGTTTTAAAAAATTAGATATTTTAATACTTTAATAATTATTTATATATTTTTTAAAGTTTTACTAAATATAGGTTATTATCACAAAACATTAGGCTGATTAAAACTTATTAAAAAAAAGAAAAAAATATGATCCCTAAATATAAGAATCCATTTCAAGATGATATAATTTTTTTATTTTATTTTAGATAAATAATTAATATAAAAATTGACGTTGATTAAAAACAACTAAGTTTTAATACACACACATTTTAATATTTATTTAAAAATATATGTATCAAAATTGAAAAAAAATATATCCATGCCCCAAAGTTTCAAGTTATAAATACACAAAAAAAAATTGAAAGAAAAAAATAAATTTACTATATAAAGATTGACGTCACATGTAATTTCATTTTTCAATATTTTATCAACAACTAAATTATAGTGTTAATTATAAAAAAATTATACTCATAATTTAAAAAAAATAAAAAATAAAAATACAAACATAAAATATACTAAAAAATAAATATTTTATTAGTTTACATCATTTCAAAATTCAAAACATATATATCATTTTTTAGTGATTCAAATTTAAAAGTTGGATCAGTATTGGTCGTTTCCTTTATAAAAGTGTGACACAATTTTGTACTTTTGCCCCGTTCTTTAAACCCAACCAGTAATATCTTGTGCCCAATTCCCCTTTCAATATTTCGCAAGTTATAGAATTATCTTGTGTACACAGCGACCGATTGTAAGAATGAGGTGGCCAACAATGCCAAGTAGTTTCCTAAGCCACCATGATTCTAGTCATGAAGAGATATGTCGTGGCTTATAATTTTCCATATGTTTGGTTATCGCAAGCTTAAATACAATGGAAAGCTCTATTAAAGTACAACAATTATTGATACGAGACCCACAAATTCATTAAGGAGATGGATATTTGAATGAAAGATGATCATACTTCCCTTTTCTTTTTGATGGTTCAGCTACCAAACTTCATGATTGTAGAAGATTTTTTTAACAATGTATTTTAAAATACATACAGATTTTTTCCAAGTTCATACAACATAGAGAAAAAAATTATATAAATAACTCAATCTGTATTAATATTCAAACCATCACAATTCTTCTACAAACATCCCAACATTGAACTGATGAAAGAATTATTTCAATATTGAATCTCTAGTATTTGACTTAAAAGGTCTTTACAAAATTCATCAACAACCACTCACTTAAAACTAGGAGAGAAAATTGAATGTCTTCTCCAGCTATTAGCCAAGGAAAATCTTTCACTGCCGAAGCCAATCCTCTTTCAGAGGTCACCCCACCTCAAAAAGGTTATGAACCACGTCCACCAACAAAAACCTATTCCGCAATAAAAAATACAATCTCCCTAACAATGAGCTCCCTCCATTCTTTTATTCACCTCCTTCTTGTAACTCTTGGTGACTATTCGAATTCTCATTTTTTTTCCCTTTTCCACTTTATATTTCAATTCTTTTGAGAATTCACTTTTAAAAAGCAACTTAATTAATTAATTTAACTTTTCTAGCTTAAGTTACTTTTGCTCACTTATATAATTAATTAAGTTGTCTATTTTAATTTAGCCTTTTTCAACAACATTAAATTAATAAGTAGGAGGCATTTTCCACAGTGTGTCAAATTGTGATATTGCTATCAAGATTCAATTGTGTAGTTTTAGAGTCAAACTCATTGACCCATGTTTCATGAGTAGTGGTTCACAAGAACCCATCTCTCATAATAGCGAATGATCCACTTAACACTCATTGCATCTAGGTGATGCTCACACAGGTGAAGCACTGGGCCTTCTTGGGAGGTCACCCGTCCCAGTATTGCTCCAGCTCAAGCGTGCTTAACCACAGAGTTTCCCCCAAGGTTAAACCCACTTAGCTTGCAACCCCATTTGCAAAACCTTCAACAAGTGTTGTGCTTTATGAGCCATTCAATATGGAGCCCCTTTAGCTCATCGATTGATAAGTAGGAGGTATTTTCCACAACATGTCAAATTGTGATATTGCTATCAAGATTCAATCGTGTAGTTTTAGAGTCAAACTCATTGACCCATGTTTCATGAGTAGTGGTTCACAAAAACCCATCTCTCATGATAGCGAATGGTCCACTTAGCACTCATTGCATCTAGGTGATGCTCACATAGGTGAAGCACTGGGCCTTCCCGGGAGGTCACCCATCCCAGTATTGTGAACCACTACTCATGAAACATGGGTCAATGAGTTTGGTTGACCTCCTGGTAAGGCCTAGTGCTTCACCTCTTTGAGCATCACCTAGATGCAATGAGTGCTAAGTGGACCATTCACTATCATGAGAGATGGGTTCTTGTGAACCATTACTCATGAAACATGGGTCAATGAGTTTGACCAGGGAAAAATTTAAGAAACCCCCCCTCAGAGAAGCTGTAAAATCTTGGCAAATCTTTCATACTTCCTAAAAAAAATATAAATTTTAGAGGCGATTTTTTTTGTTTTTCGTGAAAAAAAAATCCCCATTGGCGAATATTTTGTAATTGCTATAAGTCTGTGGAAAATCCTGGTGAATTGCAATTTTTTTAAAACCACTAAAATATTTTCATTTGCGATTAAAATCTATTTTCAAACCAATAAAATATTTCCATTGGCGAATTAAAACCTATTTTCAAACTAGAAAAAATAATTTTGTTGGCAATTTTTTTTTTCAAACAAAAATATAAAATTCATTTGCGAATTAAACCTATTTTCAAATGATTAAGAAAAAATATTGGCGAATTAAACATAATATCAAACTAATAAAAAAATTCATTGGCCAAATTAAATTCAGTGGTGAATCCACTACCGTTCGATGAATTTTCAATGGATGGCTATACTTGCATTTTGGAAGTATATCTCTCAAGCACTAGATTTGCGAATGGAAACCTCTGGAATAACACTACAATCATTAGATGTTGACAGGTGGCGAGATGAAGGGTCATCATTGTGGTAACTAATCTGATGGGTTGGATTTTGGCGATGAGCGATAGAAGAACTTAAGTGGCAGAAATATGCACGTGCATTAAGTTTGTTTTAAAAGAGGGACCGCTTAGAAAGAACCTAGGACCAAGGCTTAAAAACTTAAGAACGTTTTATACAAAGGATGTGGCACATGAATCTAACCATGACTGTTCGATGAATTTTTGATGGACGAATTTAGTTGCATTCCAAAAGTATCTCTCTCAATCACTAGATTTGCAAATTGAAACCTTCGGAATAACAGTAGAACCGTTGGATGTGGACATGTGGCGAGATCAAGGCTCATCATCATGGTAATGAACCTGACGGGTTGGATTTTGGCGATGAGCGATAGCATAAAGTTTGTTTTAAAAGAGGGACTGCCTACAAAGAACGTAGGACCAAGGCTTAAAAATTTAAGAATGTTTTTTTTTTAGCAGTGATACTTTTCTATTTTATTAATTATAAAGCAAAAGATACAGATTCTATAAAGTTTGCAACATACAAAAACTACCGAAAAAGTTGATCGGTGATACTTGTTTATTTTATTAATTATAAAGAAAAAGATACAGATTCTACAAACTTAGCAACATCCAAAAACTACCAAAAAAGCTGAATAACCAACTCAAAAACCAGAGTATCATAACTTCCCTAAACAACAATTCCTTTGTAGCAGAAGCTAAAAAAAAAGTAGAAAACAACACTTTAAATTAGCCATTATTACTCATTCTTCTTCGAAGACTCACCCATCTCCAGCGTCAGTATCTCCTTTAACGGTTTTGGCTTCTTCTGCGGACGCAGTCCCTTCTTTTCGTGCATCTCCTCTTTGGAAACTTCTTTTAGATTTTCTATTGTTTCCTCTAATGCCATTATCTCAACATAGATTTTAAGTGCTTTCCACCCATGGTCGACTCCTTCCTACCACCGATCTTTAGTGCGACCCTCTGGCCATCTGATAAAGAGGTGATTTAAATCTACAAGCTTCGGGCCCCCACCATCCATTCCTTCTATTTTTACCAACCCTACTCTTGGTATCGCCTGTGCAGAATGCTTTCCATGTCCACTGAAAAATATTTATGCACTAGAGTTTTCATTACTCTCCTCACCTCGTTCACTAGTTCTCCTATGTCTAAACCCCAAGCCATGACCAACAAATAGATATCCATATTCGTTCTGAATCTATGTGTCAATTTTTTGAATCCATCCCCCAACATTATTTGAACTACTTGCACCACCTGCTCTTCCTTGAAGAGAAACAAAACTCGCAGCCTCTGCACAGATGCTTTACCCACAAAGGGGTCCAGCTCCCTCCGTGATGTCATGGTGAAACTGGCCTCCATTGCTTTTCTGTTTCACTAGCTTCCAACCTATCACCCACCGCTAAAAGGATACAATCCTATTATCCTTACACTCGAACTCGAAGAAGCATCGAGGGTGATAGGTGAATGTCATTATAACACCTCATTTCACCAGCCTTCTCCATAAATGCACTGTGCAGTGTGCTTATCACCTTTCCTATCTTAATTCACCAAAGTCAAGGTTTTGGTACTTTTCGTAACCTTTCTAGCTTAGTAACTTAGTTGCAAGTCTTTCTTGGTCGTCTTTGTAGTCGGACGTGGGTTAGAAGTTTCAAAAAATTTGAAACTTCAGACTTTGGTTCTAAGGTTCCAAATTTTAGCAACCACGCAACATTATGGACCAAGACCGTTCGGTGAATTTTTGATGGACGACTGTAGTTGCATTCCAGAAGTATATTTCTCAAGCACTAAATTTGCGAATGGAAACCTCTGGAATAACACTAGAACCGTTAGATGTGGACATGTGGCTAGATCAAGGGTCATCATTGTGGTAATGAATCCGATGGGTTGGATTTTGGTGATGAGCGATAGAAGAACTTAAGTTGCAGAAATATGCATGTGCATTAAGTTTGTTTTAAAATAGGGACTACCTAGGAAGGACGTAGGACCAATGCTTAAAAACTTAAGAATGTTTTACACAAAGGATGTTGCAAATCAATCTAACCATGACCATTCAATGAATTTTTGATAGACAGTTGTAGGTGCATTCCGCAAGTAAATATATGAAGTAGTAGACTTGTGAATTGAAACCTCTGGAATAACACTAGAACTGTTAGATGGGGACACACGGCGAGATCAAGGATCATTTCTCTCTTTTCAATGACTTAGCGTATTACATTTCATTAATTGAAATTCTCAATCTTTTTGAAGAACGTGTGGTAGTTGTACTGCTTGTGGCGATTAATGCCATATGTAAATCTGAAGCGATTGATTGGACAACTCATGAGTCGTAGCTTTAATGAAACAAGATTTGTAATGATTTCAAATTTTCATAATTCTATCGTTTGAGTGACACTGGAGTCTGGCGATTTTGACAACTTGTCATCACTTGTTAGCTTGAGGTACAGTTTGCGTGCAACCAGACGTCAATCAAATTAAACATTTTAATTGTACATGTAAGGCTTAAGTTTTATTTGTACATGTAAGGATTGAGGTACAATTTGCATGTAGCTAGACATCAATCAAATTAAACATTTTAATTGTACATGTAAGGCTTAAGTCACTGTTACACAAATCAATTAAGTTGATTTTTTGGTTTGCGCAAATCGCCATTATAAATCATGAATATATGGTATACATAACCTCACAGTGCACATGTGATAGGTGTGAGGTGTACATAGGAACCAAGCTGGTAGTGGCACTATTGGCGGCACTGTTGGCCTAGATATAACTAAATAAGGATAGTGACTAGTGAGCACACCTAAAATCATTCATTGAAGGCTAAAGACCTTACTATTGAGTGCAATGTTCGAATTGTCGTAAGGGTTTTCATTTTGTAGGGTTGATAAGGGTTCAAGATGAAGATCATGTGGCATTATTAGGGGTACTCTAAATTCTCCTGCTTGCAGTTATGTAGTCACAAAATCAACGACCAATTTCGTTCAGGCTTCAAGTTCAGAATGGGTGGAATTAGAAAGAAGTTGATTTGGTTCACTTGACTTCTCAGACAGGTTTTGAACCAGGAGAGGTGCTCTGATGGGAATAACCACTATTCCCAGTGCATAGAAGCTGCAAGTAAAAGATGGGAGCAATTTTACAACCCCTCATCTTCTGCATGACTTTGATTTTCAAAGGGGAGAAGTACATTTTGTATCTTCACGACTCCCATTTCCCCGGTTTAATTCGCCCCCCTTTCTCTATGCATTCATTTTCAAAGCTACTGCCTGATCTGGGAAGTCCCATGCATTTATTTTCAGAGCCCATGGTTGACCTGGAAAGTCCCATTATTTTCAGACAAACATGTATTACATTTACGTTTTCACCAGCGGTCCAACAGAAGTTTAGTGCTTGCACTTACATTTGTATTTGTACTATGTAATAATGTGACATTGTCATTCAGTTGCAATAAAATAAATGGTTGTGCTATTAAAAAGCAATTGATGAAATCATAGCAATTGTGCTATTAAAAAGCACAAAAAAACAATTGATGAATCTATTCATATCATTTTTTTTTCCTTTAAGAAATTATCTATTTATGAAATAATTGCATGCAGATTTAAAACTTAAAAGTAAAACATAAAGCAATACAAATACTAAAGTTAAGTACTTGAATTGATTAAGTTGGTTCTTTGGTTTGCGCGAATCGTGATTATCACTATAGTAACCCAACCTCATACGTGACATGTGGGAGGTGTATACAGGGACCAGGCTGGTAGTGGCACTATTGGCGACACTGTTGGCCCATAAATAAGGATAGTAAGCACAATTGAAATAATTCGTTGAATGCTAAAGGCTATACTATTGAATCTCGAGTGCAATGTTTGAATTGTCATAAGGTTTTTAATTTTGTAGGGTTAATAAGGATTCAAAAAGAAGATGATCTGGTACTATTGGGGATACTCTAAATTCTCCTTCCTATAGTTATGTAGTTACAGAGAAAAGACCAATTTCCTTCAAGTTCAGAATGGGTGGAATTGGAAAGAATTTGATTTGGTTGACCAGACTTCTCAGATAGGTTTTGAGCCAGGATGGGGAGCTCTGATGGAGATAAGTGCTCTCCAAGTGCATGGAAGCAAAAAGTAGAAGATGAGAGTATTTTTACAACCCCTAATCCTCTACATGACTTTAATTTTTAAAGGGGATAAATACTTGTATCTTTAACAGCTCCAATTTCCCCCGTTTGATTTGCCCCCCTTTCCCCATGCATATTTTTCAGAAACCATGATTGGCGGTGGCCCTCCTCCATGCATTTATTTTTAGATGACAGAGAGTCAGGACTCAGAGACCATGGCAGAAGCTTGGCGCTTGCACTTACATTTGTATTTGTACTATGTAATAATGTGAAATTGACAATTTTCATTCAGTTGTAATAAAAATAAATGGTTGTGCTATTAATGTGATTATGTGACATTATAATTCCTTTTATTAAGTTCTTTGCAATGTTAAGTGTTACTGTGCTATTAATGTGGCATTGTAATTCATTTTATAAAGGCGTTGATGTGAATTCTAGCGCATTAAAGGTTGAAAAAAACTTTAAAACACATGTTTACTATTTATAATATATATCATAAATTACTCAACCCTTCAATGAACATTTGATGTATGGCTGTAGTTGCATTCTGGAATGAAATGCATGAAGCGCTAGGGTTGCGAACCTAAACGTACGGAATCACCCTATAACCGTTAGATTTACAAAGATCAACATTTAGATTCTTTAGAATTTGTTGTCAATACAGGACTAAAAAAAGCACTTTCAGTTTATACTGCTAAGTGATTTTATTTTTAAGTGAGAGGGTCAACACACAGGGAGATTTCAATCTTTAGTTTGCTCATTGCAGCACACTGCGACACCACCCTATTCTGGGTTCCATAGTTCCACTTACAACAAAGCCATTCCAGAAACCTAGTTTCCACGATTGTCGGCATTAATCTTTCCAAGAATCAAAAGTCAGGTAAGTGAAAGAATTCTTGTGGCTATGTTTCATCGTTTGACGTTTCTTAAAATCTTATTTTTTCAAACTTTGAAGTTTGGGTTTAGGGCTAAGAGACTTAAGAATTAAGAAAAAATAAGGACTAATTGGGAATTCACAATTTCAAATTGTATAAGCATGTCTACCAACAATACCACTAGAGCAATGCTAGATAAAAAAATACATTATGCAAAATTGCTTAAAACCCCAGGTTTCACTAATGAATACCATGATATTTATGATCCTGAAACCTATGGTAGGTGTACCTCAGATCTTAGATTTTCATTCGAGAATAAGGCCTCAAAGAAAATGCAAGTTAATAGTATCAGTGCACCGTGGGTAACTGGATTAGGGCGCATGATGTTACATGAGGTTTTCCCTTGCCTTGAATTTATCATGGTCTGTGCCCAAAATTATGATGATAACAAAAGAGAAATTGTTAATAAAGATAGAAAAGAAGAATTGTTATACATTAATGCAGAAGAACTTGGAAAAGTGTTGGGGTTTACATTTACAACCGAAGGTGAAGAATTTGGAAATGTCCACATTGACCTAGAAAAGCTTGCTAGTGATTATGAAGTAGTGGATGAAATGGAGAAAAAATATTTCTTAAACAAAATAGTTCAGGATAGAAACAAATTGAAAGGTGATCATAAGCCGAGCCTTATGATTTGGAAATTTTTAAACCATGGGTTCAGGATACTATTTCCATGCTACATTTTGCCTCAGACTAGATAGCAATTTGGAAGTGGGTGCATGCCTCCTTGAAATGGCGTATAATATCCATTATGGTGTTCAACATGTCAAATACAAATTTATTAAGCACATTGTAGAATCCATGCATAAACAATTTTTAATGATTAAAGGAGGTTCCACCAAGACATTTAGGTTCACAACCTACTTGTGCTATCTTTTTCTATTGAAATTCAGAGGAATGTTTCATACCAACAAGCTTCAAATTCAACCCTATAGTAATCCTGAGGAAAAGAAAATGGCTCCAGTATATGAATGGACCACTGTTATAAGGATGCATGATTCTCAAAGGAACTACAATCATTTTGTAGACTAATTTTTGACTCCATTGCATCAAGAAATTACAAATACTCCAATGCCTAGATTTCCTATGTCATCTAGAAACTAAATTCAACTAGGAAAAGAAATACAATTGGCTGATTGGTACTTAATGGAAGAATGTACTGTGCTAAGATTTTATGGATTGGGAGTACAACCATACAAAATTCTAATACATGTGACAAAAAGGGTTTTTACTTTGGAATATGTAAGGTAGATGCAGAGTACAGATGAAATGCACTTTACCAATCAGCAAAAGAAGACCTTATTTCCTTCTTTACCTTTTTCATGCGGAGGGATCACATTCGAGAGAAAAGCATTTAGTGTGGCACATAATCTTTTGATTTTTTTTGATTTTTATGCTATCTGTCATTGGCAGTATGATCCATGCAACACCATTAAATCAATGATTGTGCTCAATAAGAATGCTGCAATTAGAATTCAACATGAAAGTAAACCCTTACTCAAAAACTTGAGAAACAAGGATTTTTGGGATGAGGTCAAAATTGCAATGGAGAAAAGTGCTGCTGAGAATGGTATTTCTTTTGAGTAATTGTTAGCAGAAATTATGGCATTGCATCGAAAGACAATCAGAAGGTACAATTTTTTTTATCAAAAAAGTGCTAAACCATGTAGTAGAGGAAAAATGCCAGGTTCTCTAGAGAAGGAAGTCATAGAAAAAATTGGTCACGATAAAAAAATACTGCCTTTTGGTCTATGAGGAAGGAGCTAGGTGAACCAAGAGCTCTTGCAAAGTATGGAGATAACGAAGAAGATAGTGAGTTTAACAAATTGTGGAATATAGAGCATCCAGATGAACAAGAAGATAAAGAAAGTGATCATGAATCTAATGATGATAGGGAAGAAGGAAGCAATGTTAATTTCAAACTTGGTTTAAGTGAGGCCACAAAAGAAGCATCTACTACTGGAGAAACTATAGCTGAAAAAATGGGTTATGATGGTGGTCCTTTGGGATCCCAAAGACAAGGCCCTTGGATGGTAATATATGTAGAGCATAGAAAAGTAAGTGATTTTTCTGGCCTTGGGATTGGAGGTGAAAAATAAGACTTATGGCATACAAGACAATTTGTTGGAGCTTCAAATCCTCATCCTCATGGTCAGACACAATCACAACTAGGACATGCCCATGGTGGAGAGCTTAGTGCAACTGGCACTGCCTCTGGTGGCGATGGTATGGGTAGTAGTACTAGTAGTGGTCAACATGTGCTACAACAAAAAACTACACACAAGAGGACAACAATACAATATACCACAAAAACACTAGGTGATCAAGGCATACAAAAGAGGCAAAGGATTTTGACAGGTCCAAGTCACACTACCAGTGGATCCACCACAAAGGAGTTATTTCCAGGCACCCCCCAGTGCCAGTTACTACTACTCCTATTCCTTTGCCATTCAAGCATTCCATTGTTCCTGTGTCCCTAGGTTTTGATTACATTGAAGAGTTTAAAAAGAAATCAGACATGAATAAAAAAGAAAAGAAGCAACTGATGGAGAGTGCATCTGCTATAACTTCAGAGCCCGCCACAACCATGGTATTACCCACATTTGACACAAATAAAGAAATCATGGAGTACACATTTCTTGTTCCCACAGTTCAAGACAAACCAGAAAATTAGATGGCTCAATCTGAATTCCAGGTGAACAATATTCAATTGGATTTTTCCCGACTCAGAAATATTGACAAAATTAATGTATTAAAGAATAACAATGAATTGGTGTACATGTCATTGCTAAAGTAAGATAGAGAGAAAAAAAGGTTACAGACTCAAATTGAAAAGTTACAGGAAGACCTAGCAAATGAGAAAGCAAAGAGGAAAGCAGTAGACAACAAGAGCAATGAATTAGAAAAAATAATAAAAAAATATGCCTTTGCATCAACAAGCAAAGAGGATAAGCAGAATGAGACTATAGTGAATGAACTGAAGAAAAGGCTAGATGAGAGCAACAAGAGATATGATGAGGAAAAATACACTTCAGAAAAACTAAGAGTAAGCATTGCGAATGTAAATGCACAGTGGGAACAAAAACTGGAGGAGAGAAAAATAAATGAAAGATTGGTGGCAGAGGTGATGGAAGCAAAAAATGAAATTGAGACTTGTCAAAATAAGTTATTTGCATTTTGTAGAGAGACAATGAGCCATATGAAACAAAAGATCTGGGATGAAATAATGCAAAGGATTGATCATTTGTGTGACATGTTTCAATTGATTGATGCTATCAAACAACATCATAAGAAGCTCAACAAATATTTAGTGGACAAAAAAAATGTGCTGGCATTAGAGAAATCTACAAAAAGAAATTCAACAAATAGTCTGCAAAGCCAGTGACAATGTTTTGAAATCAAAAGGGATTACTAATTGACTTGCTACATCAATGATGTTGTCATCTATCATTGAAAAGTGTTTGAGAATGCGTGAAACAAAGAAATATTTGAATTTGGTTGCAGACAAGATGAAGAAGGTGGATGAAAAGTTAAGGAACTTCACAGAACTTGGTTTTCCAGAGGGTTTTGAGGCAAATGAGTGATTCATTGGAAATAATGATTTCAGAAAGAATATGGAGGATGCAATTAAGATTGATTTAGGCCAATTTCCTCATAACCCAGATGTGGTGAACTACTTGGATTCCATCAAACCATTGCTAACCTTGAATGTAAAATTGACTGAAGAATGCAAGGCAGGTTCCAATTTGAATCATGAATTGTTAACAAATCTTCAAGTCAAACAACATCGGTTTCTAGAACAAATGACAATTCCACCACCTGAACAGTGGAAGTTGCTAGAAAAGGTGTTGCAGTGATTTGATTTTTGATAATAGGGGTTTCCAAGTTCCAACTCAGCTATGTGCAGAGTTGTCTTTGTTCCAACTCAGACTTCAGTAATGTGCCATTGTCAAATGATAAATTATCTGTATTATTTATTTTTTCATTTGATTTAAAAGTCTGATAGTGGTTTCAACTACTAGATACACTTCAAACGATTGTTGATGTTCATTGTTGTATATGCTACTAAGACTTTAGACTATTGCTAATATGTTATTAAGCATTGAGCTGAGTGATGAATCACTTAGTACATGTTCAAGTTTTACTTTTAGCACAATTAAAATACTAACTATAAGGTGACTTTAATTCCAGGCATCCATAGTCTTAGTTAAATTGCATTACAATTCACAGATTGATACTCAATCTCCATGAATAGTACTACTTATCAGATCCACAAAACATTTATATGGATTCATGCTTTAATCAAGGTACTTTAACTTGTTCATTAAACTAGATCCAGAATTAAAACATACATCAATGCATAATGACAAAGAATATTAATGACATGCTGTGGTTACTATCACTCAAAGTCACAGTTTTGGTGTTTTTCCTAACCTTAGTCGCTAGTTCTCAGAGATCTATAATTTATAACCTTATTGGTCGCTAGTCATCAACATTTTATAATTTATAACCTTGTCGTGGAGTTCTGAATTTTCATAACTTCTCGATTCCTCGAGTTTGTTCACTTTGTTGAGTTGCAAACTTGCAAGTCTTTGTAGTTGGTGGGTCGGAGGTTTCAAAAAATTTGAAACTTCAGACTTTGGTTCTAAGGTTTCTAGTTTCAGTGACCATGTGACATTATGGACTTATGTACAAACTAAACTAGAGTTTCCTTTTGAGGAATTTCCAAAAGCATGCATGTTTCAAGGCTATCTTTTTGAGGAATGAAATTGAATTCTGCATTCAATGCACGCCCTATCAAAAATGATGACATAAGTGCATGGAAAAGTTTTACTTAGACATCTAGCCTGCATTCTCGTTCTTTGGCAAGGCTAGTACTTCTCAAGTGAAAACATTCTTTTTACTTAGACATTTAGCTTGCATTCTCGTTCTTTGCCAAGGCTAGTACTTCTGAGGTGTAAACATTCTTTCTCCGTGAATTTGCATGTTGCGCTCATGCAGAGTGAATGGATGGTCAGCGTAAGGGATATGGAGCTTAGACCTTTTAAGTTAGAATAATTTTGGGCGCACCTGGAGAGGGACGACAAGTTTGAGCTAGATATAAAAATCTTAGAAAGTGGGCTAGCTCAGGCTGGAGGGTTTCCGAAAGCTGTGTTGAGTGTGGACCTGATAAGTGCATGTGCAAGAAGGTACATTCCACAGTCACAGGAAATTAAAGCCGTAGATGGGACTGGAATTGTAGAAATTTCTCCTGAAGCTGTTTCCCAAGTGCTGGGGATTCCAGAAAGGGAACCTCTAGAAGACATGTCTGTTGTAGTGGCAGGTGAATTTTTTGAAGCGAATAAATACTGGTGTAAGAACTCCATGGCCAAAACATGGTTGAAGATTGAAAGGAAAGGTAAGTCACAATTGCCAAATAGACTTAGAAGATTGCATTTTAAGGGAGAAATTGCAGATGCTAGTGCTTTATTGCATCGCATTGTTGGGAAAGCACAAGTTGAGTTATTTGAGGATTGGATGTATTGGTTTATCTTGACAATTTGTGATGAGAACACTTTCATTGACTGGGATGAAGTTATTTGCTTCCATTTGAATGAGCAATTAATTAATTTCCATAAGACTGCTACTTTCTGTATGTGTTCTTTCCTAACCTACATTGTAGGTAGTCAAAGGTCCTTTTTGGCCAGGGTTGGAGCCACAAGGAACCCCAACTTCTGATATTCCTGTGTATAAACGCTTTCCTCAATTCACTAAAAAATTTGGAATGGATGATTTTCATGGTGTTAATGATGCATTTTTAATGGAGGCCATGAGGAAGCTGGATGGAAATCTAGAAATGCACCTTTCCCCTGAATCCATTTCTCTTGTATCAAAATATGGGAGTTTTTATATCCAATTTGATAATTTTTCCTATTTGAGAATAGGGGGTTTTGAGAAAGCCCCATTGAAATTACCTCGGTATCTTGAAGATTTAATGATATTTCTGGAAGTTTGTCGACAAATGGCAATGGTGAATATTAAGTATACGAATATGGGGAAACGAGGGTATTCCTTCCCATTGGAGACCCCTTCTTTTTTGTGCAAAATAAACCAGATGGCCAGGGGAGATGAAGGACTTCTCAAGGAATATAACCTCAAGAATTTGTCTATGAGAGCTAATTTTGACAGTAAGGGTTTTGTGAAGCAGAATCTCTATGGAGGTAGCTCATATCGACATTACCCATCTATCGAAGATTTTTGGGAAGATTGTGTTGATGAGAATGAAGTTTTGAGAAGAGATTATATGAGGCTAACGCTAAAATAGATACAAGCTTTCGGTCTTCAATTTGACATTCCTAAAAATGTAGTTGAGGATTCAACAATCTTAGATCCTGGATATGAAAAATTGCCTAATAAATCCCACCCTAGGGTTGATTGGAACCAAAGTGAAATTTCAGATATGAGGGTGCATACTGTCCCAATGCTTAAAAGAACCCAAGATTGGTTGGATGGGAAATGGCGACAAGTTGCTCATCCTATTTAGGAGCCGAAGTCATCACAAAAGAATGAACAGGGGTCTACACAAGCATCTAGTGCAAGTGTGTCATCGGGGAAACCCTCTGTTAGGTCATCTAGTGCAAATTCTCAGTTAGGAGGTGATGGTGATAGGCCACAAGAAATAGTCAAGCTGAAGAGAATTTGTGAACAAGACAGTGTGCTTTCTCCTACCCCTAAGAGGAATACCAATCAAGAAAAACTTCAACTTGTGGCTGCAGATTCTAAAGCTATCTTTAAATAGATCGCTGAAGATAATATCTTTCCTCATATGTCTGAAGACTCTAAAATTCCCTCTTCTCTGCCTGATAATCCACTTTTTACTCCTAATGCTCCTAAAGAAACTATTACTGTAAAAGAAGATTTTGGTCTGGTAGTAGACTCCCCAGGATGGTTGAAAAAAGTAGTGGAGAAGAAGAGAAAGTATACTCCTACAATGAAAGTTGGAGTGGATACAGTTGCAAATTTACTTCAAATCTCTTCAAAACCTAAGAAAGATAAGAGGATGTCAAGGATGGTGACTGATGCTACTTCTGGAAATCAAATGTTAGAAATTGCTGACCCTATCAAGGATTTAAATGAAGATTAAATAACAATGGCAGACTACAAAGTCACACATGTTGATATGGGGCCTCCAACACTGGAAGGTGATATGTACCATGCCAATTATTCAGTCATTACCTTGATTAAAAGAGTGAAAGAATAGAGGAAAGAAAATATAAAACTGCAATCTCAAGTCCTCGCATTGAGTAACTTTATTTCTTCCATGGCCACTCTTCCTACATCTGATGAAGCCTCAAGTTCTCAACCTCAGGTAGAGGGCATCAATGTGCTCACCATAGAGAAAATTAAAAAGAATTCGAGCTATTCCAGAGCTACTTGTGAGGGGATCGAAACAATATCTTAAGAGGCTATCTTCTTTCTTAATAAATCTTTGCAGTTTTACACTCGAGTTCTTGACAAGAGGAAGGAGTTAGTAGGAGAACTTCAGGATGCCAAAAAAGATCAAACTAGTCTCTATGTGCTCTCTCAGGAAATGAAAGAATTGAACTCTATGGATCCGAAGATATTAATTGGTGAGAAAATTTTGAATAATCCTAAGGAGCTAGACCCTTCCTGGTCTGATTCATTAGAATGGAAATTGAATATATATGATAATCTGGTGAATGAAATTAAGAACAAACTTGAAAAATATTATGAAATGTTGGAGGAAATTAAAAAATATTTTCATATTCTGGGAGCATAAATTACTGATGAGTTTGATGAAAGGATTCTAGATATAAGAGAGATCTCTCTGAACTTTAGAGAGAAATTCAATAAAGAAATATCTGATCCTGCTACAGTGACATGGGAGTCCTCGAAACTCATTGCAATGGAGCTCCACCCGAAGGCTTATAATTCTGGAGAAGAGAGAAGATCTCAAATGCTCTTTGATTCTAAAAATGCTTTGGGAAAATGGAGAACCAGGTTACAGACTACTACAATGCCAGGGAGAAAAAACATCACCGCAATTGTCACCAAGTACTAGGAATACTAGAAAAGATTAAAGGCATAGGAGGCGTTACTGAAGGAGAAGAAGGCAAAAAATATTGAAAGTGAAGGAGTCGGTGTTGTTTAGTTTTTAGTTTTTATGTTATTTTCTTTAATTTGGCTCTCTTGATACTTCAAAGACTTTATTTTAATTTCTAAAATGGTTGTCTTCAAGGAACCGTTATCAAGACGAAAAAAACTCTGCTATTTTTATTGCTTTTCTGTTATTTCAATATAGAAAGAAAATGGTGAAGTTCATGCATGCACAATCTTTGAGTTATGGTGTGTACTGTGTGGATTTATTGTGCTTTTGCTGAGTAGTTTGCTAGTGGATTATCTATTATTGGAATGATAAATTTTTGGTTAATTTCATTGCTGTGGAATGTTTATTTGTGAATAAATATTTTATGGTGATGGATGAGTAAGGAGTTCTTTGAATAATTTAGGTGATTTGGTAGTTTAAGCTTTTATTGTTTAAGTTGTGTGGATGTCTTTATAAGTTATTTATGTTGAACTATTAGCTTCTGTTAGCTTATAAGTTGTGGATGTTGAACTGTTAACTTCTGTTCAAGGAATGGATTAATATTCTTTGAGTTATTTATCAAATATTTTGTGAATGACAATGCAATAGGAATTTATGAGTTGAGTGATAAGTGTTGTTCTTTAAAAATGATGCAAAAACACATATCAAATTCAATACCATGGAATACAATATAAAATATAAAATATCACAATTTCATGGAATACAATATAAAATATCATCAACTAAAGTTTGAAATATGATTCATGAAGTGCAATATAAAATAAAATATCATGAAGTGCAATGATTCACAATTTCAATTTTCATTCAATACAATATAAAATATCATCAACTATAGTTTGGAACAATGGAAACTGATTCATGAATCTTGTAGTGCAGTATAAATACCTAAAAGCTGCTAATTCTCTTCCATTTCCCAAATGGAGTCAGGGTCCCAAAACTGACGTTCAACATCAGATAGAGTAAAAGAGTCATCTTGAAGCTTTTGATTATGATTCTTCTCTTCACCTTCTTTGACCTGTGTCTCAATTTCAACATTCACTATGTCATTTTCGTCAATTTCATCTATCCCAGTCTCACTGCCCATGGTAGTGCCACTAGTACCAGCCTTTGGAATTGGAGTGTTGCATAGACCAATCCCTCTTCTTTCACATGTGGACCTCCAGATTGCGAGTGCCCTATCAAAAGGATTTTTTTTTGATATTATACACAGTTCCTTTCATCCTCAAGCAATTTTCCAAATTCTTGTCTAGTTTATTTCTTAACTTTGATTTCAAAAACCCTAATGTACTGAAAAATCTCTCATAGTCCACCGACCCCAATATCATTGTTTGACATAAATCAACAAGTTTAAAATATTTTGATATCTTATCACACAATATTTCACTCTGACCTAGGTTTGTCCAAACCCTTTTTATTGATCCCGGTTCAAAGGCCTTGTCCTTGCCCATGGATTTATACTGGTCCTTTATAGCTACTGCAAAATCCTTACATTTCTTTCTTAGCTTATCTTCATTTAAAATTCCTTCTATTTTCTGCTCATTGATTATTACAGTTTTCAAAAATCTTTCAATCAAGATTTTTACTTGAGCGTGGAAAAATCTTGGGTTATCTCAGTTTTCCCAAAATTGAGGATACACAATACTCATGGCTTCGATTATTTCATCTTGAGGGAATCTTTCATGAATCTTTGAGGAAATATATTTTGCAATTTCCTTCAAATTATCACCAATAGATTTAACAATGTCTTTAAAATCTTCCTCATTAACAGGTACTTCTCTGCTAGAGTGCCTGGTAGTCTTACATTGGTACATTTTTATCTCATATTCACGTACATAGATACATAAGTTCCCTCTTCCATTAAACTATAAATAATTATCAGGATCATTCAAATCAATAATTTTCCACCACAAGTTATAATCTACGCCATCTTGTGTTAAATCTAGATATAGATGATCGAGGGCCAAGCATGTATGTTTACGCAGATTGGCATATTCATTAATATACATAGCTCTATCTTGGGATTTCTTCACAAGACTGTTCATTTCATCTAGCATGGGGAGAAGACTAGCTAAAGTCAAGAGTGTCTCTATATCGCTTAACCTATGTAAGAGGTCAGGAGCTTTGTGTACAGTGCTGCAATTTTTCTACATCACTCCAATTAAGGATTGATATTCTAAAAGAACTCGTTGTACTGGTCCATGCAGGGAGATCCATCTGGTATCGACATCCTTGAGAAGCTTGTTTCATGGTGTTATTCACTCAACAAATTTCTAAAATTTTGTGAAACGTTTGAGACTTCGACAAAAGTATGCATGGATCTCGCGGACTAGATTTTCAACTTTTGATACTGTAGGAAACTTGCTTACAATTTTGAATGCCAAATTTATTCTGTGGGACATGCAGTGAATGCCAAGCATGCATGGTGCACAAGTAGTTTGTAACTTTGTGCAAACACCAGTCCTTTGACCTTGCATCACTACAGCTCCATCAGCTCCTACACACACCAACTTTTTTGCAATTGTCAACTCATCCATACCTGAAATTTCATTCAAATATTTTTTGACTAGTTCAAATATATTATTTTGATGTTGAACTGTTCTTCATTTTATGAACACAAAGAAGATGAGATTAGAAAACATGTTGTACAGTATACAAATGTATACAAACCCAAGAAGTATTGTCTACTGTAGTAACTTCATCTAAAGATAATGCAATGAAGTTTGACTCTTTTACTTTCTCCTTTAAATCTTCCTTTTCCACTGCAGCAAGACACTTTTCCCATTCCCATCCAACGTTTACTGACCAATGTGTGTAGGAATAGTGAGGAACATTCAAAAAAGATAATAAACTAGAATATTCTGGGTAGTCTGTCATAGGACGCCCTCTAGACAAAATATGAAAAACAACACTCATCTAAATTTTTTTTGACAATTTTTCTTCTTCCATTGCTTTTCCAAATTGAGCCTCAAGTGTACCTTTAAATGGAACAAGCTTTGACATGCTTTTCTGATGCTCTTCATAATCTGTGACATACCTAACATGAAGACATTTTTCCTTTGATTTCCATTGTAAAACTGATTGTTCTTTTCCGTCTATGATTTGTTTTTCATAAACTTTACCGATATGCTTTTCTATAGTGTCAATCTTTAGTTGCAATGTCTTGGATTTTCCCAATTTCCAAGTACAAATCGTACATTTGGCATGTGTTTATTTTTCAATATTGTTTGATTCCCCCACTGCTACAATGAATGGGTACTTTGACAACCAACTAGGTTGAAAATTCCTTGTCATTTCCCACTCACGCCCCCTTTTTGGTTTGTTTTTCCTTTTCTTGCTACCAACATCATCCTCATCCAATTCAATTATCTCATTCTGGCTAACCAGGGTATCCCTTGGAGCATCTTCTGCGGTATTGCC
Organism: Sequoia sempervirens; assembly: GCA_007258455.2. Classification (NCBI taxonomy): domain Eukaryota; kingdom Viridiplantae; phylum Streptophyta; class Pinopsida; order Cupressales; family Cupressaceae; genus Sequoia; species Sequoia sempervirens. Next base: position 41,530 of record VDFB02322922.1, read on the forward strand.
ATCCCCATTTGAATTTGATACATTTTGATTTTAATCAATGACAATATCAACTTGAACTTCTGTTGGCGCTGTGGTATTGTGAATGCTACCAATATTTGGTGGAAGAGTTGATGTAGCTCCATCTTGACCTGATCGATCAGAAGCTTTGGAAATTCCAAAGTAAGACTATATGGTACGTCTAATTTTTGGTCATTTTGATGGCCTCTAAGTCTCTTGATCTTCACCACATTGAGGGGTGGCAAGAGTATTTTAAACACCTTGAGGAGCTGTAGGAGTATTTTCACCACCCTGGCTCTGAGGAGTAGCAGGAGTAGTTTCACTACCCTGAGGAGCGACATAAGAATTTTCAACACCCTGAGGAGCGGCAGGAGTATTTTCACCACCCTAACCCTGAGGAGCGTCAGGAGTATTTTCACCACCCTAACCCTGAGGAGCGACAAGAGTATTTTCAACACCCTAAGGAGTGGCAGGAGTAGTTTCACCACCCTAAGGAGCGGTAGGAGCCTTACTGTTGCTGCTCGAGTCGGTCAACATATTAATCTCTGATTCGATTGACATAGTCATCTCTCACTTCGAATAAAAAACTAGAAAAAAATGTCTTCTTGTTTAAGGACAAAGAATAATAATATAGATCCCATTCCCTACTCAATATCATCTTTAAGACTGAAGCAAGAATGTAAAAGAGATAAAGAAAACTTATTATTATAACTAATAACACTATGAAGAAATGATCAGTGATCACTCACTTTTAAGTCTATGTTTTCGGCTTTCGCTGACTTCCGAATGAAGAAGTAGAACCTCAGAACCGAACAAAATGTGTAAGAATAAATGACACTTTCGATTGTATTTATATCAATCTATGATTCCATATTTGGCGAATTCTGTAGGATTTTTAAATGGTATATTAAAAATTTGACGAATACGTTGTAATTTTCAAGGTGAAATGTGTCCTCAAATTTAATTATTTTTTAATATTATTGGCGAAATAGGTCCTCATAAGCAACTATTTATAAATTTTAATTGGCGAAATGAGTCTTCACAAGCAACTATTTGTAAATTTTAATTAGCGAAATGGGTCCTGATACAATGTCATTTTAATAGTATTGGTGAATATGTAGGTGTTTATTATTAAATGCTTCCGGGATCCAGGCAAAAATATTAGTCGGTCCAATTGAAGCGCGTAGTTTGACAATGGAAATTTTTTTGCTTAAATATGCCTCATATTTTTTTTTTGGTGAATCGACATGCATTGGACCTATGTTTCGTAAATTCCAGGAGAATTGGATACCCTGTGGGTGCGAGAAATTCACCAATTGGCAAAGATT